>OY744475.1:200991914-200996914 GCA_963556175.1 Tipula confusa
GATTTGAAAATATATATTTTTCGTATTTTCGGAAAGGATTATGTCTCATTGTTTCGTATATAATATGGAGATTTTTGTATACCAGGATTATTCTCTAAATGTCTTTTAAAATTTTTGTTTTTATCTCTTTACTGTTGCTAGAATGTTACACAAAAAGCTTATTAAATAATTGTAATCCCTTAAATTCAGATATATATTGTACTAAGTTCAATATTATATCATTGTTTCTTTAACTAAGTATATGTACGAGTATATTGTTGACAATCTTTGGCTTGGTTAGCAACCGATAATTGTGTTTTTTTTTCTATGCCATCTTCAATCATGGTATAATTTAAATCCAATAACTTCTTTGACAAATATTTTTAAAGCTTTTTTGTTTTTGTACATTTTAGGATATTATTTTTTAGTTACTTAATGCGTATTTCCTAATAAATTATAAATTTACTTGAATTATTTAAATTGTCAATTAGTAAAAACAAAATAATATTTTTTTGTGTCAAAGGAAAAACACTCTAAATGAAAATGTATACCTGCGAAAAATTAATGGGATGTACAATGATTAAATTTTTTTTTTTATTCTTCTGACGATTGAATTGGATGTAATTTAATTGGATGTAATTTAATTGAATAGGTGCTTTTTTATTAATGGAGTTCAAAGTTGGAACAGTATTAGTTCTGATATTAAAAGAATTTCCAATCCATCCCAATTTAAAACCAAATGTTTTGAATTTTTTAGTTAATTTTTTATGTATATATATATATATATATATATATATATATATATATATATATAAATATATATATATATATATATATATATATATATATATATATATATATATATATATATATTTCTTTATATATCTTATATAGTCTTCCTAGTAAATAATTTTCGTGTAAGGTCTTTGGCAAGAACTGTTTAATCTTTATTTTACAAAATTAGGCTATCGTTTCAAATATTTCTACAACGGTGCATTATCTAAGAGGACACAATTACAGTTAATGGTTTAACAAAAACTAGTCCAAAAAATGTAATTTCTCTGGTCGACTAAAACAATGACTTTAGGAACGTCCGCATCATTGTTCCTTGAATCCTAGCCATTGGATCATTGTTCCAGTTGACACACGACAATGAAGAGAAATCTCCAAAATTGGCTCATAAGATAAGAAATGTGGGAAATCTACTGTCAGATGATACAACCATCAATAAAGCATTCAAAAAATTTGCGTCTGTGGGCCCTTTTGAGGATAGTTATGGCATTCTCCGAATTTGTAGCAGAAAGTTAAATGTACTTATGAAACATCTTATGATTTGGCCAAATTTCCATATATAGCATATTAGCAAAATTAAGATAGAAAAATTTGGTCAGGTAATAACCTGAAGATGGGTATAAATAAACCTTCTTGGACCAGTATATCAGAGTTCGTATGCATGATTACCAAAAGTGCTGATAAGATAATTGCTCTTATGGCTCTAACATTACCTCTCAAATAACGTTTCTAAAAGAAATGATATTCGCCTTAATCATCCTTACTGATTGAGGTGCATTAGGCAATTGATTTTCGACCAAGAAGTATTGGATTATTTTCGTCGGGATTTTCTGTGACTATCCATTTAGTAAAAAGTCATATAGTCAAGTTAATATAAAATGACAAAATTCCAGCAAAAAAATCGTTCAACTTGAATTTTCTACTTTATAAGGGTTCGATCAATAAATTCCAGTTCTTCTCTTCAGTCGTCGGCATTTGAAATTTTTGAATTTTTTTCATCATGCATCAAAAGTTTTGTCATGGTTGCACCAGTTTGTTAAACCTTTTAACCTAAATGCTGAAATATGTATTAAACTTAGATTCTAAAAGTTCTCAGGCATAAAAAGCATTTTTCCTAGGCTCATATTTATCAAAAATTAACTATTGTAGCGGTAACGATAATACACCAGTGAAGTCAGAATATTTTGAGAACCGCAGGACCTTAGATTTAGTTGCATTAAGCTGGAGATCGTTAGTTGTAGCCCAGTTAAATATTTCACTGAGGTCATTATTAAGTTGCTAATAACTTAATCGATTAAGGCGAAGTATTATGGTAGATTTATATATATAGCAACAAATTTGATTTAAGTTGTAATGGCAACACTTATATTTTTTTATAAATAAAGCATTATTTCGCTCGAAATCATCGTAATGAATGTTACAATTGTAAGTGTTTCACATCTTCAGAAATTGAAAGAGATTCAATAATTGCTTTCCAGCCGTCCCTTGCAATATAATTATAAGTAGTAATCGTGTTTGAATATATAAAATTTGACATTTATGTTGACATTTTGATATCATTCATATCATGTTGAATTGTACAAGTTTTTATCTAAAAATTTATTAAAATTGTTTAGAATTTGTTGATTTTCCAAATGAATTTTACATGGTTTATTTGAAATATAGAAGAAATCTACATTTATAAGTTGCTTTATTAGCAAATATTCTGATTTTAGAAGTTTAGGAGGACAGCGAGATTCATATGTGCTTTTAAAACGAATTCTCAAGTAAAAATTGTTTCTTGCATTTATATAGCAAAATATATAGCATTTATGCAATTATAGCTTTCAGGGATGAGGACAAAATTCCTTTTGAAATAAAGTGTTATTTTAACTCTGCCATATATATGGCTGGTTGGTGGTTATTCCTTTAAAAAAGAATTTTTAAAATGAAAACAGAATTTAATGATACAATAATACCAAGTGTAAAAGCTCATTAATGATCTTCAAAATAGTAGCTAATTTTAACCAGGGTTATAAATTTGGTTTCTCGTTTTCTTATAGATTCTATAATTTGAACTTTAAAAATTTATTTTGTATTTTGCAATGAAAGCTAGGGTTGGGGTTGTATTTCCAGAACCCAATATTTCAGGCATAAAATTCCAAATCCAAAATTCCAAAATCCAAAATTCCAAAATACAAAATTCCAAAATCCAAAATTCCAAATCTAATAAAATTCGGTCCATAAACGAATCGATACTTAATAGTTATTCTAAAACGCAAAACTCATTTGAAGCTTGACATAGACGAATAAAAACAATAGTTAAAAGAAAACACAGTGGTGTATATAAAAAATAATTGAATTTCTATCAAATATGGCAATGATGATTGTTTTAATTAATAAATAAAATGTTTGAAATATACTTTATTGTTTGATTGTTTTTCTTACTTTACTTTTTTTATGTGGCTCGAGGTAAACCTACCTCTTCAGTGAATCACATTTTGTATTCTATTTTAACTGGTTAGGGCGAAATCGTAGATTCGAGGTTCGATTTACGTAGATCATCTATCTAAACATTACTCAGCTCCAAGACACCCTATACATAAATTTAGCACTCGCATTTCAAAGGAGTCGTAGATGTAATTTAGCGTAAATTTAATTTTATGGAAAATTTTGGAATTTTAGAAATTGGAATTTTATACTTTGGAAAAGTGAAAAAAAAAATTAAAAACAAAATTTTGGAATTATAAAATAGGAATTTTTTTTCTGGAATTTTGACCTCATCCCATTAAAAAAATCACCATTTAAAATGAGCTTTAATTGTAAATCACAAGAACCTTCTTCCGCAATATCAATTCTTTTATCAAATCCCCGATTACTTTTATTCGCCTTTTCACTCGCATAATGATCTCGTAAATATTCCGCCAATTCTTTGTGGTATTCGACTCGAACTTAGTGTATTTTATTTGTATATCTAAATTTTGAACTACAAAATATGTATTATTTAATTAAATTACTTCTTAAGTAATGCCACAGTTCCGAGTTCGATACTCCCCATTGGCCAAAAATTTAAAAATATATATTTAATTATTTCATATTGTACCGGTGGCCAAAGTGCAAATGAAGTGTGGCTGTAGCCCACAAAAAAATTTCTGCAGCAGAAGTTTTATGGAAAACTTATCATACTAGCTACTATATTTTTGTCATCTTGTAACTTGCGTTAAACTCGTGCAGAACCAAAACGTACCCGTTCTTTTGCACTAGCATTCAATGTGTAAGAATGTTTTGTCAAGACTTATTTTTGAAGTGGAACGAGTTTAAATAAAGTCTAACGATTTTTCAGAATAAATAATCAATTAAGTGGATTAGTTGCATTATTGAGAATTCAAATAATTTATTAAAATTTAAATAAATCCATTTTTTCCTATAACATTAAATTTTATTTTGTTTAAACCTTCTAAATGTTTTGAAGAACTAATTATTTGGTTCAAATAAATAAATTGTCTAAAATATTAGTTCACTGTTCATTTGACATTCGTTATTTCTTTTATTTAAAAAAAAAAAATTTTATTTAATGTTCTAGTGAAATTGATCAAAGTTTTCTTTAAAATGTATCACTCGCAGAATAGATGAATCAACCAACCACATTAAATAGCTAAAAATCAATGCTGCCAACATGAGATGCATTGAATAAACTTTCGGCTAATTTTATTTTTTTCCTTCTGTGTAGGGTTACCAGTTTTTGATAAAGTTTTGACCAGCTTTAGAAAAAAAAAATAAAATAAAAATAATATTTTATTATGATGGCTAATTTAATATTACATATTTACATAATTAAATGATAATAAAAAAATAAAATTAATTCAAATAAAATAAAATTAATTCAAAATTAGTTGTAAAAATTTAATAGTACGTTATACTAAATTATTTAATAAATTTATATTTGGTTTTGCTTCTGGCAGCCTTCTATAAATCCTTTTTGCCTTTTATTGAGTCTGTAGACTCGCTACATGGAATTTTTAAGTTTTCTAAAAATAAGTTTTCTGCAACATTTATAGTGTCATCTATTGATAAAAAGGTTTCCGATTTTAAATTAAATTTGGAAAACTGTTGAAATATATTACTATTAAAATCAAACCACTTTTCAAGGTAGTTCAATGCTCGATCATAAACAGTATTCGCTTTTTTTACAAATTTTTGAAAATCATAACTGGACAATCTTCAAATTTTGTCTTTTTCAAATTTTGTCT
>OY744475.1:201001914-201286914 GCA_963556175.1 Tipula confusa
AACTAGTCGTCTTTGAGTTCAACTGGCGACGGGTTCTATGCCATTTACTACTTCTGCTGGTATTTCAATCGTTGCAC
Organism: Tipula confusa; assembly: GCA_963556175.1. NCBI lineage: Eukaryota > Metazoa > Arthropoda > Insecta > Diptera > Tipulidae > Tipula > Tipula confusa. The sequence continues at coordinate 201,001,992 of OY744475.1, forward strand.
TCGTTTCTGTCCACCTCTCCTCGCCCAGTTCTACCTCTGCTAGCCGCCCCAAGTCCACTCCCTCATTTCCCACCACTGCTTCTCGCATCCTTGAGAATTGCACCACACGCTCCTCAAATGGAGTCAAGAACACGGACCTAGACCCTCCTTCAGTTTTATTAATATCGAGGTGAGCTTTCCTAAGTTTTTTCCTTATTTTGTTTTTTAAATCAGCCCATACCTATTGTAGGGTAAAAAAATAAAGACAACTTGTTAAAATGTAATATCATAAATATCGTAATAAACGTTATGTTACCTTTTTCCAGCAGTCTTCATCGCGTACTGGAGGTCTCTCACCATTTAAAAGCAGAGTTAAATTTTGCCATCCACCTTGCAGGTGAAATGGTACCGGTTACCATTTCCCGGTGTTCTTCTAAATACGTAAGCAGAGACTCGAACTGCTGAGGAGTAGTAATTTTTTTCTGCCTAAAAAATAAATGGCAATTTTTATTATTTTTTTTATATGACATATTGACATTACACCATAATTTTTTAAAATTTACGAAACACTAAAAAAAATGTCATATTCATTATTAAAACTATTTAGAAGTAACTTACATTATAAATTTTAATTTTCTTTAACAATAAATATTTAATAATTAACTGGAAATCGTATATCATCATATCACTGAGGTTTAGGTGATGAAATATCACAGTTTTCAATCGTCGAAATAGTTACAACATACCGACATATCGAAAAGTGTGATATTTTTTCGAACATCGAAAATTTCGATGTTACAACATCCCACCCCTGCTTTGTCAGAAATAAAACAAAATGATTAAAATAACATTACACTAAAAACTTAGTTTTATAGTAAAATGTTTTAGTTACAGTTAACAGTTGAAAAATTTTAAACAAATCTAGTAGCCTGAATTAAACAAAATTTATTGTATAAAATGGAAAAACATTTTGTAATTCATATTATTAGTTCGACAAATACTCAATTTATAATTAAAAATGTCAGTAAACCCATGCTGCTTATATTGAATATGCAGAAGTGCATTTATGGTGTTTGTAATGCTCGAGCTGCTGCAAGGAAATAACAGATACGATTGCCCAATCGGGAACGTTTTCTCAATCAGTTTATTTCAAACCGTGCATCGAATGTACAGTGAAGGCGAAATCCCTGCACATCGGGAGAGAGCCAGAAGATCTAGACAGCTTGATTCAAATGAAGATATAACTGAAATGGTGATGGACAACCTATCGACAAGTGTCCGTCGTTTATGAAGATGCTCGGGAATGTCATTGTCTACGGTGTATCGTATTTTAAAAAGGAATCAGTTGCACCCTCACTTATCATGTGCAACATGTATAAGACCTTTTATTAGCTGACCATGAAAAAAGAGTAAAATTTTGTCGAGAAGTGCTGGGTCGCAACCAAGAAAGTCCGCAGTTTTTTAACAATATTTTATGGAGCAATGAAGCTTGTTTAAAAGGGGAAGACTATTTAACATCCACAATTTGTATTATTGGGCCCATGTTAATTAAAACGTTGTTCGGTATAGTAAATTCCAACTTCTGTTTGGAGTGAACATGAGGGCGCAGGAATAGTTGATGGAAAATTAATTGATCCATTTAATCTACTAAGTCAGATCACCGGGCATGTCCTAAGTTACCTACAAAATGAGTTGAATGGATTACTTTGTGACATGTCGTTACAAACACGTCGATATGTGGCTGCAAAACGATGGAGCCCTTCCGCATTACGCACAAAAAGTACGACAGCACCTCAACATCAATTATCAAGATCGCTGAATTAGAAGGGGAGGGACTTTTAAATGGCCACCGTGATCTTTTTTGTGATTCCCCACAATAAAAGTATAAAGGATTTAAATCCTTTATACTTTTATTGTTTGGTTAAAGAGCTGGCCTATAAACGAGAAAATAAGCCCAATAGGAGATGCGGCAGCGAATAATCGAAGCGACAAATATTATTAAATATGACGAGCGGGCGTTACACATGATTTAAATAAATTTTATTCGGCGATTCCGATTATGTATTATGTCAAATGGTGCACACTTCGAACACTTGTTATAATCGCCGCATTTCTTGATGTTTTATCTGATCAAGATCAGATCATGTCTTATGAAACGACACAAAAATTTACAAAATAAATCCTTGAGGTTGGTAGTACTGTAGCGACCATCGCTACACACACAATTAAAATTATTCAGATATTTCGTGCAATTTTCATATAATTCGCTAACACTACATGTACACTGTACATAAATATATATAGAGCGTAAAGTAGCTATTACACATAGCACTCGGTCGCCATGGCCTGATGAGATGACAAATAATTTTTAACAAAATTATTTACGATTCCTCATCAGATCGAAACTGAGCTTTGCTTTGCACAACATCTACATCTGAATAATTAAAATAATGACGTCAACCGCCGTCGTTATAATGGTGACCCCGACGTGATATGCAACATGCAACACTTCTTCTGATTCATTCTTCTTCTCTCTTAACTCAACATGGGTTCGTCACATACCGCAACAAGCCTATCTAAGAGTTCTCCCTAACCACTGGTTACCTACGAGATCGCGATGGCTTTCACCAACGGTGTTAAGCTTCAAAGAAGCACTTTTCATATGCGGTATTACCTTCAATTCAGAGTAAGAACAATCACTCGCAGAGGAGTACTGTAGCGACCATCGCTACACACACAATTAAAATTATTCAGATATTTCGTGCAATTTTCATATAATTCGCTAACACTACATGTACACTGTACATAAATATATATAGAGCGTAAAGTAGCTATTACACATAGCACTCGGTCGCCATGGCCTGATGAGATGACAAATAATTTTTAACAAAATTATTTACGATTCCTCATCAGATCGAAACTGAGCTTTGCTTTGCACAACATCTACATCTGAATAATTAAAATAATGACGTCAACCGCCGTCGTTATAGTACCGCTGCTTAAAGAAACCATTCCAAATTACATTAAAAATTGGTATGGTACTACTCAAAATTAAATTCTTTTTGTGTCGAAAACATACATCTTGTTATGGAATTATCTGTCAAAAAATTTTATTCGACGCATTGCTTATTGAAACACTTTAGTTTTGTCATTTGAAGTTATAACAAACGGCGACTAGATTAATTCAAATAAGAAAAATTTTAGTTATTGGTTTTATTTTTGATTTAAATGAGTTCGGTATTTGATTATTTCACTACTACCAACTACTAAATAAAAAATTATTTTTGATCCAAAACCAATTTGGTTCAATTTGCGTCTTTGCTTTCTATGTAATTTGTGATCTGATTTGTGATCAGTTTTGCTTCAATTGAATACGCCTCTTTAAAAAAGGTCTACAAAGTACTGAATTACTGAATTTCTTCTGATGTTCGTGTCTGTTTTCATCTTTCAATCTCAATCTCTGATCTTAAATATTAACTCCATTTTATTCTGCCTATTCGCCTTAATTATTAAAAGATGATGGCATCCATGAAAAAAATTATTTATTCCATCCATTAACATTATGGTAAAGAACCTTAAGAAGACAGCTGGCGAAAATTTTAATCCTACTTTAATTCGGAATTTTATGTAAATTTCTTCTTCAACAGGAACATGAAAGAAACCGTTTTTTGTGTACCGTTCAAATAAGTAATGTTTCTGTTAATTTGTCCAGGTGGACTTTTAAAATCAGTGAATTTAGTTTAATATTGATATAGTCAGAGCATACTCAAGGACTATTATCTTTCTTTTCGACTATACAACCACTTGACAACTAAATTCTGAAGTTAACGGCTTAACTTTGTCTGGGCCTAACCATTTCTCTGGTATAAATTTATGTATATATATATATATATATATATATATATATATATATATATATATATATATATATATATATTTATATATTTATATATATATATATATATATATATATATATATATATATATATATATATATATATCAACATAAAAGGTGTAGTGTCAAGATTTATGGTAAAATATTCCACATTGAAAAATACGAGCTTTTACCTGAATAAATGGAAAACATAAATAAAATCGTTCGATCAATAATCAATCAAATGGGTTGACAATAAAACAAATATTGTTCTCTGCTACAATCGAAACACATAACTCAACCATTTATCTTATATGTGGGATGTCATTTTAATTCATAGATACGAGTCACACTCGCACATAAAAATAAAATCAATTTGACTTTCTATTTATATCTGCAATCGGAGGGAGTAATAAACGCGCGCGCAACAACACACAACAATCAATATTCGATCCTACTACATACTATTACTCATCACCGATGTAATGAAAATATTATACATTTTTTTCATATTGTCTTCTAGTCTAGACGTCATATCGTTAAAACCTACCATATATACGATTTGGTGGTCCAGCACACAGCCCAAATATATTTAAAAAACATCAATTTGCATTAAAATCGCGATATATATATATATATATATATATATATATATATATATATATATATATATATATATAAATTTTCATCAACCGAAAGTAGCGAGAAAATATTACATGAAAAACTAAATTCCCTTATGGATTTTCAATAGCTCGAGGTAAAAATATAAGGAAAAATCATTTTCATCTTAACACACAAACCGAGAATTTTTCTATTTTATTTTCCTATTTTGTATTTATGTAGATGTAATCATTTCACGTTAACATTGATTGTCAGTACGAACGAAAATCTTTTATCTTGATTTATACAAGTAAAAATATGTGAAACGAACAGGATAAAAGGATCATAATTTTCTATAAAAGCTTTCAATTTTTAATTTTGATTGTATGCTGGTTGTGTAGATATATATTGTGTCTAGTGTAAGCAGGATGGCCAACATAAAGAAAATAAAAAAAAATTATATAAATAAAAATCATATTTTGATCCACCCTGTAAAGATGGTAAAATACATTTGAATGGTTATCTCAATAAAAAACGTTAAATAATTTGTTATCCCTTCGTTTTTGCATCCCTTTAGCACTATATATATGTTTCACTATATTCCGATTGATTTACTTTTTGTGTTCTGATTTAAATAATCGAATTAATTTATGTAAAGCTTTTGGAATAAATTTATATGCATACATAAATATATTTAAGCTTTAATCAAACAGACATCTCTTTACGTATACGTACGAATATATAAATCGAAGATGAACTAGAAAAAAAAAATGTCAACGTTTTTCTTTGTTTACCGTTTCAAATCATGTATCCGAGTATTATAGGGTTGTTTGTGTTGAAAATTTCATACACAAACAAGAAAATACGAGAAAAAAAATGTTAGATTTCCCAGAAGCTTTTAATTTCACAGAAACAAAATTGTACAGAACTTTCATTTTTATTATTAAATTTACGTTATTTGTTTTTGTTATCAACTTTTGTTTTTCTTGTCTGTCAAAGTCACAAATAATCTAAAAGCGTTAGTATACCGTTAGAGAAAATCTGGAGCTAAAAAAATGTGATTGATGTATCTGATATAACGATATTTACTGTCAACAGTGTTATGTACAAATTACGTCATAAAGCTGGGGTTTTTTGTATTGTATAGTAAATATTCAGACAATAATTGCAATTCTCAGATATAAGTTTGTTTTCCTTCCAACATTAAAATCATACATTCAATGGCGATCGTCACCAGTTTGCTTTGATTCATTTCTTTATCCTCCATATTTATGGAGACAGAATTGTTGGTTCTCATCTGATAACAACCAAAGACGACGGTGTTCTGTCATCTCGAAGCAAGCCAATTTCACTAACGTTTATATCGTTGTTCGAGGCGTACAATTTAGTCCGGTTCTGAAGCGATGTGAGGTATTTTTGATGTCAATGAATCCAAAAATGTTGGCTCATTTCCTGCATAAGTTTACATGGTGAATTATCTGATGTCTTACTTGTAATGATATCTGCTTTTGCATATAATTAGCGGCTAGCTATATCAAAAAGTGCGCGGAAGTGAGAACGTCAAGTTTATAATGTACAGGAGTATATTAGTGACAATGATGCGCTTCAAGTGTTGTTTTGGTGACTTCACAGCAGCCCCCATAATATTGTTGGTAGGAAGAATCACAAAGTGTTTAGTTTTAAATGATGCTAACGACTTACTTATTTGGCCTCCGACTCATACTATTCCGTTCTGATCAGTGAATGATGTTTTCGTTGGGGATCTTCTGGTGTTGGTATCAGTGGGTCGAGAATACAACTAACTCACAATGGTAACTCACAAAGGTTTTTGAGATGGCCAGAAATGCGTATGTATTTTGTTGTGGCTTTTTCCTTCTTCGTATCGTATTGACTTGTGGAGTAGGCATTGGTGTCTTTGGGCCCAACAACAAAATATCGAAATCCCTGGGAACTTATCCCAGTGTTTTTCTAGGCGAAATTCACTCCATCGAAATCTGCGTCTCAACTTTTATGACTAAAGGTCTTAAAGGCGCCTCCATTCACATTTTCTCCGACAGCCAAGCAGCATTGAAAGCATTGGCTTCCAACTGCCTGGATTCGAAGTCGGTCAAAAGCTGTTATACACTGCTACAATCTCTCTCTTGTCATAACAAAGTTAGGTTGTGGTGGGTACTTGGTCACAGGGGTATCACTGGAAATGAGATAGCCGAAAAACATGTGCGGGCAGGCTCATCAGCTACACTAATTGGCCCTGAGCCTTTCTGTGGCATCCCGTGGGCCTCAGTAGTCTACAATATTAGTAAATGGGGAAAATGCAGTGCTTGACCTATTAAAACTGTATTCCCGGCCTTAGACAGGCCAAATTTTTGATCAGACCATTTCATCACAAGGACTTGGCGGTCAATTCAAGTAAAGGAAATGTTAGGAAGCTTGTGAGTTTTCGTTCAGGTCACTGCAACCTGAAACATCATTTGAACAAAATGAACCTGTTCACAGAGACGGAGTGCCGACCCTGTTTAGAAGAGATAGAAACTGCAGAACACTCTCTCTTGAAGAGAGGTATTTGACCCCAAAAAATGTAGATTGGCCTCTACAGGCAGCATTATCGCCTTTATTAGGAAGGTAGAGAAGCTCTTGGACTAACAAATCCCAATAGCACAAAAGATCTTTCAAGTCGCAGTGCTAGCCATTTTGGGCAGGGAAAAAAATAATCTGAGAGACTTGTTTGATTAACGCTTCTTGCGTTTTTGCTGCTATAAGTTTGGCTGAACAACTCCCATCAGTATATGAAACTTTTAAATAAGCGACAATGGAGTTAGATCAGGTTATCTAACATCAGCCGGGAATGCTTATGTGTTTCGCCTTGTTCAAATCTTCTCTCATTCGATTCTATCTTTGCTCTACGTCAGCCGACCAATTATCATCCCATTTTATATTTGAAAGCCACAAATTTTGTAATAGAATTTTGAACCTTATCGTGCTTGAAGCTAACCACCACAATGGATCAAAAATGTTGCTGTTCTCTGACAATATGGTTCCTTGTTTTGTGGAGCTTTAAGTTTTGGAGGAATTGTATCAAGTAACTCTTTGGATTTTTCGCTCAATTTGCGAAGTTTTATTTCAGCCTCACTTAAAATTACTATAAGCTTCTGCTTGATTTCAATTGCCTCCTCTCCTCTATATTGTTCGCGAATTAGTTAAGTGTACTCGAGGCTTCTGGACATATTTGTTAAACTTGCTTACCGCTATCATCAATCACTCTTGTTGCAATCGAAGCATTAAATACAACTCATAGTTTTGTAGTCGTACTTTTTTTAAGAATGAATGCATGCTCTACGAATTTCTCTATATAAGCATCTACTGCTAATTTGGTGCCATTATCGGCTCTTCTGCTAATACATAGAGCCATTCCCCTAGTTGGATCTATCTTGCTTTGTCCAATACCGGATATCGACATATTACCATGACATCTTGGTAGACTGAAGTGTTGCATGCATGCCTCTGAAACAGTTGATAATTGAGACCTATAGTATCGAGTCCATCTTATTTTCATTCGTTACGTTTTCCTTGCAGACGTTAGTTCGAATCCTGTTGTTTAATTGTATGTTGTCTTCCTAGACTTATACTGATAAACCGAGGGTGTATCCAAAAAGTAATTAAAACATCGGTGATGGTTTTTTTTTATGAAACATCACCTTGTTCGACTGGCTTTTCCAAGAATTGCTTGCTCTGATAAATACGATGGTCCGGTGATTTCCACATGTCAAATGTAATTGTATTGAGAGTTTAGGCCCTTGTAGATTCTATTGAATTGGTTATTGTATTGATAGCTGCTAATTTGCCTATAACGACTTCATTAACTATAGATAGTCTATTCTTCAGAAATGCCATAAAATCGATGTATTTGACAATCGTCGAATATTAACTGCAACATTGGAACCGATGGTTGATTGTTTCATAAAACTTCGTATTAATGCATTTATTGTATGCTTCTTCCGGTCGTAGTGGTCACGCAAAATACAAAATAAAAAATGTCCAATAGAAATTTATAAATTTAAGATATTGACCACATTACCTGTGTATATTTTTTGTTTTTGTCCAGCTGACCAAAATCCAACTTTTAAACATCCAAAAATAGGTTGCTCATTCTTTTATTTTTTTAAATCCCATCGATTGTTTTACATAGAAAATTCGTTCCCAAAATACCTTAGCATACACATTAAATCATTGTTCCATTCACCTTTTTCCACAATGCATATTTACATAAATATAGATCTGTAGCAATAGGTTACGAGATACAAATAAATGTTCACTCATGGTAAAACCAAAAAAAAAAATTAAACTTTGCGCTAACCTCCTGTATAAATTCGCATTTTCACCGCACAGTATATCTCGATTACATACAGAGAATGTATTGTAAAAAAAAAAAACTTGAACTGTTTTCACATTTTCCAAAATCTACTCAATTCGATTTTCGTGTTGTTATTGCCGAATACGAAAAAATATTTTTGGCTTGTGTATGGTAGATGTACTACATATTATCGTTCGCACTAAATTCTTATATCGATTTTTTAAATTTTGACAGTACACGATGGTAAATTGTGTGTAAAATAAATATTCCATCATCTTCGTTTTTTTTTTTGTTTTTATTTCATTATGGCCATGATGGTGACACTGATAAAATGTTGAAGTAAATTTGTAGAGGGTGAAATTTTGATGATGTGTCTCGTTGTGATATTAAACAAAAATTTTATATTTTTTATTTTATTTATGTACGGTGGGGCGTACCACCATCATTTGTAAGTTACATAACCATTTAACCAAATAAAAAAATAATTTATAATAAATAAACTAAAATTTGTATATATATTTTATAAATTAAGTACCAAAAAAAGAAAAGTAAAAAGGGTTTGTTTTTCATCTTATTCTTAAGGGTTTGCGGTATAAATAGGTTTGCCTTTCCATCCAACATTTGAATTTTTAATTAATTATTTCCGTTTGCCATTAGCATTTTACTTATATATATATACAGTGTATGTATATATATATATATAGTTTAGCTAGAGTAGTAGTATTAGTAGTAGATATCCAGCCAGCAAAAACATTAAATCAATAATAAAAAAAAAGTTTTCATCTTATTACAAGAATCTTCGTCGTTTTTCATCTTAATTTTTACCCAACAAAAAAATTACGAGCTTTTATTTTCTAAAAAGTTTTTATTGTTTAGACAAATTGTTATTGCGATGTACTGCGTGTTTAAGTCTTAACAACAATACCACCTTAATTTCAGATGTTTTATTTCGATTTGGTTTACAAAAAGAGATGGCGGCCACCAGCCCCTTCCATTATATATACACAAAATCGCAATAAATTAAAAACTGTATGATAAATATTTATTGCTATTTTTAGTGGAACATCTGGTACGTGATATTTTAAAAGCAATTAGTTTGAGCATATTTTTTATTGCAATTTTATTGGTATTTTCGAAATTTGTGTTTGATTCGATTATCAATTTAATAGTTGGGTGTGTATGTGTGCTTAATAAAGCAATAAAGTGAATGAAAAAAAAAATCGTTACGAAATGAGTTTTCCCGCTTGTTAATTGGTTATTGATTTGTAGCTTCACATCATAAATGGCGTATGTTGATTGATAGCAAATTTGTAATTTGCAGTTATTTTTAATAACTCAAAAATTTTATAAACTATTCATTTATAAGTTAAGGTATTCATCTAGAATTTCATCTAGAACTAAATGGAAAGTCACCCCGTCAATTTACAATTTTAGAATTTACAATTAACAAAATTGAACAAAAAATAATAAAAAATTGATAGACCAATCGCCAACGAGGGATGCATAATCGGGATGCCATAAAATTGTTTATATCCCACTTCTTTTCAACTTAAGTAGCTCAACTTCGTTTCTTAAAAATGATTCTGTATTGTAAAGGAAATACCTGCTTCAAGCAATTTTCGGTAATGATTGATTTGGGCCAAACATTTATGGATGAACATTGCAAAATGACGAAATTTTAAGAAGAGTTCCTTCACTGAATCTTTTGACAGTTTTGATGCAGTTTTGACAAATGGTGATGTAATTAATTTATTTTGACGCAGTAGTCAATTTAATGTCGACTTAGCTATCTCAAACAGCAGGCCAGATCTGTAAGAAATTCCAACCAACAGTTAGTATTTTATCGCAAAATGCCCGGTTGTTGTTAAAAATTTCACCTAGCAATTGATTTGTGCATCTATTACCTTCTTTTGACATTTTATCTTCGTCGATAATGATAAAAGCAGCAACCTACATAAATGTAGCATTGTTCTGCCTCTTTTCAAGGTTGTTACTGCAATACTGCCGTAAACAAAAGAGTAACTTTATCGCATCCTTCCACAAAAGAATAAAATGTCGTATTTAAAAATGTTTTACCAGATCTACTTGGATCGTCCAGATAAAAAGATAAAACCAGCAAATTTTAATCGGATCGAAAGCGTGCTGGACTGTGTCATAAGCCATTAACTGACCGACATTGAATTTTTGATATTGATTTGTACATGGAAAATTTGAGCAATTATTACGCCCCTCAATTTAAAAATTGAGTTAGGATTAGCAATACTAAAGCTTGGTGAGGTTGCTTTGAATGAATAAAATTACCTCTTCTGGAGTCGATGGTTGCAACTTTAAATTTTCGGTCGTAATAATCCAACCAGACAGGTTATGCACTGGTTATCGATTGAAAAACTGTAGCCTCTTTATGATTTGAAGCTTTAAAATTCTTCGATTGTGCTCTGCTAAAGTTTGGTGAAAATTTCGAATTTTACCTGCAAATCATCTTCAGCGATGAAGCTCATTTTTAGGGTAATGGCTTTGTCAATAAGCAAAACATGCATTATTGCGCAGCAACAAATCCACATGTGCTTTAAAAGACTACAATAGCATCACAAACGCTGTGAATGTATCACTGTCATGCGATGTTGGAAGAATATTTTTTACCAGAGTTTCGCATGAAAATCACAAGTTGGTAATAATATAATAATATAATAATATAATAATATAATAATATAATAATATAATAATATAATAATATAATAATATAATAATATAATAATATAATAATATAATAATATAATAATATAATAATATAATAATATAATAATATAATAATATAATAATATAATAATATAATAATATAATAATATAATAATATAATAATATAATAATATAATAATATAATAATATAATAATATAATAATATAATAATATAATAATATAATAATATAATAATATAATAATATAATAATATAATAATATAATAATATAATAATATAATAATATAATAATATAATAATATAATAATATAATAATATAATAATATAATAATATAATAATATAATAATATAATAATATAATAATATAATAATATAATAATATAATAATATAATAATATAATAATATAATAATATAATAATATAATAATATAATAATATAATAATATAATAATATAATAATATAATAATATAATAATATAATAATATAATAATATAATAATATAATAATATAATAATATAATAATATAATAATATAATAATATAATAATATAATAATATAATAATATAATAATATAATAATATAATAATATAATAATATAATAATATAATAATATAATAATATAATAATATAATAATATAATAATATAATAATATAATAATATAATAATATAATAATATAATAATATAATAATATAATAATATAATAATATAATAATATAATAATATAATAATATAATAATATAATAATATAATAATATAATAATATAATAATATAATAATATAATAATATAATAATATAATAATATAATAATATAATAATATAATAATATAATAATATAATAATATAATAATATAATAATATAATAATATAATAATATAATAATATAATAATATAATAATATAATAATATAATAATATAATAATATAATAATATAATAATATAATAATATAATAATATAATAATATAATAATATAATAATATAATAATATAATAATATAATAATATAATAATATAATAATATAATAATATAATAATATAATAATATAATAATATAATAATATAATAATATAATAATATAATAATATAATAATATAATAATATAATAATATAATAATATAATAATATAATAATATAATAATATAATAATATAATAATATAATAATATAATAATATAATAATATAATAATATAATAATATAATAATATAATAATATAATAATATAATAATATAATAATATAATAATATAATAATATAATAATATAATAATATAATAATATAATAATATAATAATATAATAATATAATAATATAATAATATAATAATATAATAATATAATAATATAATAATATAATAATATAATAATATAATAATATAATAATATAATAATATAATAATATAATAATATAATAATATAATAATATAATAATATAATAATATAATAATATAATAATATAATAATATAATAATATAATAATATAATAATATAATAATATAATAATATAATAATATAATAATATAATAATATAATAATATAATAATATAATAATATAATAATATAATAATATAATAATATAATAATATAATAATATAATAATATAATAATATAATAATATAATAATATAATAATATAATAATATAATAATATAATAATATAATAATATAATAATATAATAATATAATAATATAATAATATAATAATATAATAATATAATAATATAATAATATAATAATATAATAATATAATAATATAATAATATAATAATATAATAATATAATAATATAATAATATAATAATATAATAATATAATAATATAATAATATAATAATATAATAATATAATAATATAATAATATAATAATATAATAATATAATAATATAATAATATAATAATATAATAATATAATAATATAATAATATAATAATATAATAATATAATAATATAATAATATAATAATATAATAATATAATAATATAATAATATAATAATATAATAATATAATAATATAATAATATAATAATATAATAATATAATAATATAATAATATAATAATATAATAATATAATAATATAATAATATAATAATATAATAATATAATAATATAATAATATAATAATATAATAATATAATAATATAATAATATAATAATATAATAATATAATAATATAATAATATAATAATATAATAATATAATAATATAATAATATAATAATATAATAATATAATAATATAATAATATAATAATATAATAATATAATAATATAATAATATAATAATATAATAATATAATAATATAATAATATAATAATATAATAATATAATAATATAATAATATAATAATATAATAATATAATAATATAATAATATAATAATATAATAATATAATAATATAATAATATAATAATATAATAATATAATAATATAATAATATAATAATATAATAATATAATAATATAATAATATAATAATATAATAATATAATAATATAATAATATAATAATATAATAATATAATAATATAATAATATAATAATATAATAATATAATAATATAATAATATAATAATATAATAATATAATAATATAATAATATAATAATATAATAATATAATAATATAATAATATAATAATATAATAATATAATAATATAATAATATAATAATATAATAATATAATAATATAATAATATAATAATATAATAATATAATAATATAATAATATAATAATATAATAATATAATAATATAATAATATAATAATATAATAATATAATAATATAATAATATAATAATATAATAATATAATAATATAATAATATAATAATATAATAATATAATAATATAATAATATAATAATATAATAATATAATAATATAATAATATAATAATATAATAATATAATAATATAATAATATAATAATATAATAATATAATAATATAATAATATAATAATATAATAATATAATAATATAATAATATAATAATATAATAATATAATAATATAATAATATAATAATATAATAATATAATAATATAATAATATAATAATATAATAATATAATAATATAATAATATAATAATATAATAATATAATAATATAATAATATAATAATATAATAATATAATAATATAATAATATAATAATATAATAATATAATAATATAATAATATAATAATATAATAATATAATAATATAATAATATAATAATATAATAATATATTAATATAATAATATAATAATATAATAATATAATAAAATAATAATATAATAATAATAATAAATTTTTGCTCTTTCAACGACCGAAACCGTCATTTCTAATACCTCCTGATTGAAGTGCCACAGTTTAAGTTTGCTCGATAAAGATTTAATCCTAATTAGTTTGACTCTATACAATATATATCTAATAAAGTAATTATTTAACCTTTAATTACCAGATGGCAATTTTTCTAAACCAAATATTAAGGTAACTTCACATTTGAAAGACACTTTTTATCCAATCATAGTTAATCGCTTTTAAAATGCCTTTTGCACTTTTAAATGGATTATATATACACTATACATTTCTAAAGAGATGACAACACCTCGAATATCAAACATATGACGCCACATAATTAAAAATCACTTGCATACAGTATACCGACACACACTATTCCAATTTCCTATGCATATAGCTCACACCAACTTTCTATTAACTATATGGTAAATTAAAATTAATTGAATAGAAAACAAATTAAAAACAACTTTCGAGCTCTCTTAATTATGTGAACTGGAAAATTTTGCACCACTTGACAAAGTCTAACAAAAAAAATCATAAACACATATGCGATACATAAACATATAATATTATTTATGTAGTATATCCTTCGTTTTACCCTTGTAACCTAGAATCTCTCCTATTTACTCTTATCGTCGTCTTTTTATATAATATATTTTTGCCTAATATTTTATTAAACGGTTGTTTTAAGTGCAAAGTAGTGAAAATTATAGAACTTGTGTTTTTCAACACAATATCTCTATTTATATTATAGAGAGACGATGTATAAGAAGTTTTATGAAAAATTCATTTAATTAAAAATAATGTGGAAAATATTGTGTGGGTGGTTGGTGCGCTGGTTAAAAACATTGAGAATACAATAGGTTACATAATATATGAAAATGGAATATATCGTCTAGGTTTATTTTGCCTTAAAAAAAATATGAAGGCGTGTAATCTCCGAGCGTACATATACGTTCAATTATACAGAAATCCAGACAGTTTGAATACACAAAATGAAAAATGTTTTCAAGGACTTTCCTCTTTTCGTTCACATGCATGGAAAATGATAGTCCAATATTTTACTACCAAAACCAGTGCTGAGCACAATAATACAGAAAAAGAAAATTTTAACCCACATCAAATTTTTTATATATTTTAAATTACATATACAAACAAAAAAAAACTACCCACATTACCAAGTCTTTAAAATTCGAAACAAAAAAATATTTTAAGATAATATCCTGAGCACATATATTTATCCGATATTTTTGTTTTTGGGTTTTCTTTAATCCTTTTATCGATTTTTATTGTTTCTAAAAAATAGGCGGACTTTTAAAATTGTGGTTTGACGAAGGCTCCAACACAAAACGTCGGTTTTGTTTGCTAATATAGCATAATGTATTGAAATAATTGAAATGTTCAATTGTCTGATTATGTAAATAAAACAATTTTGAGCTTTTAGCTAACAATCTTTTTAACTATCAGTTTCTTGCATAAACACGAATCTTTTTAAATAAACACTTATTACTATAAACACTTTCGTAAAAAAGCTAAAAGCTTTTCTTATATAATAATAGTAAGAAATAAAAACAGTTATATTTCTGAAACTTTTGTAAGCTTTAAAATATTATTTTTAGTAATATTCATGGAACGCCAATTCAAGTTTAAAAAGTATATATTGTTTGAACTTTCACTAGAGTTATTGATTTTCACTTCGATAACAAACACTTAATGATACCTAACATTTAAAAATGGCAAGTTAATAAAATTTGGTTGTCATGTCGAGCTTTTTCAAGTTTTAGCTGATTAAAGATATTAAAAGCTTTAAAAATGTATAATTATAAATATGTTGAAATTTTAAACTTAACGGACTTAAAAGTGAGCTTTAATCAACTATGAACATAAATTTATTAGTAAATTAGCTTTAAGCTTAGTAACAGGAATTTCTGGTTACTTAAACTTTAACAAAACAGTTTTAACTGATTCACAAGTTTCAAATGTGAACTTACGAAAGTAAGGAAGAGTTAAACTTAAACAACTTAAAACTGAACTTGAACATAAACTTTAAGCTCAATACTCCTAATAATGTTAATTTCAACGAGCAGAAATACGAATAATAAAGTTTTAATCAGTTAATGAATTTAAAAGCTTTGATAAAACTTTTAAAAATTTTAAATTGAAATGTTTTTAAAGTGAATTTTCATCTTAAATAAAATTAAATTTTGGTTTAAAAAGCTTAAAAACTTTAACGATTAAAGATTTTTTACAAAATCTATATTAATAAAAGTATTAAAGTTTTAGTTTAACGACTGAAAAGAGAGCTTTAATCGAAAAATACAATTTATATTAAAATAGCTTTCAGCATAGTGAATTCTTGATTATTAAAGAAAAAAAGTTGAAAGTTGAAAATTTTAAAAGTTTTAACCTTTGTTAAAATTGATAAAAGCGTTAAAAACTTAAATATGAAATGAGTTAAAATGAGCTTTTATTGGAAATTAAACTTGATTTTTACTAAAAAAAATTTACAATAGTAACATAAATTAGTTTATATTTTTTTAAGCTTTTACAAATTTAAACTTATAAAAGCGTTGAAAATCTTTGAATTTTAACAACTTAAAAGTGAGCTTTAATCAAAAATAAAAAAAATGTATGTTCCGTAACATAAAATTCAAATTATCTTAAAATGAACGAAACGAGATATATCTGAAGATTTTAAAATCGTATATAACATTTTTACGTAGATTGATTTTGAAGCAAAGAGCTTTAAGCTAAGTAACATACATGTTTAGTTGTTTTAGTCTTAACAAAACAGTTTTAACTGATTCAAAAGTTTTTAGATGGTTACTTATAAAAGTGTTGACGATTCTAATTTAAACAGAGCCCTAATAAATTAAACGAAATGTTTTTTTTTAGAAAAATAGCTTTATGTTCAGTAACATGAATTCCCAAATTTCATAACTAACGAACAAAAGCACGAACGGTAAAGTGTTAACCTGTTAACGAATTAAAAAGCTTTGACAATATTTTTAAAGAAGTTTTAAATGTAAACGACTTAAAACTGAAACTTTATCGATAATAAAATTCGATTTTGTTGAAAAAAGCTTTAAGTTTAGTAACGATTAAATATTTTAAGTTTTTACAAAATGTACAGTTAAAAAAGTGTTTCATTTTTAAATGTTATTAACTGAAAAATGAGCTTTAGTTTATTCAACTTTTTTTTTAAATATATTAAAGCTTAGTAAGATATTCACTCCGATATGTTAAACCTAACAAAAAAGTTTTAACCGATTAACTTACTTAAAACTAAATAATTATTCAAAACGAAAATGAAATCTGATTTTTTTAAGCTTTATAATTAAAGCTTAAAAAAATTTATGAGGCCTCAAGCTTTATAATTTGAATTTCTGCTTGATTTTATCTTAGCACACAGGTTTAAAGATGTTAAAAGCTTTGAAAAATTAAAAACCACCGCGAATACTTTAATTTAAAAGCTGAAAAATAAGCTTTTATCGTGAATAAAATTTTAATTTAGTTCAAAAAGCTTACAATAGTAACATGAAACAGATTTAATCAGCTAAATATTAAAAAAGCTTTTACAATATTAAGCCTCAAAAAAGTTTTGCTGTTTTGTATTTTGACATTTAAATAGTGATACTTTAATCGAAAATAAAATTCGAATCGTAGTACAATTAACCAGTGACGTAATTATAACTAAACATTTTATCGATTATAGTATTTGAAAGCTTTTCCAAAATGAAATGTGGAATTTAGTTTTATGTAAAAAAGCTTTTAGTTTTGTTAAATGGAGTCCTGATTTAGAGCAAACATAATATTTATAACCAAAATGAGCTTTATGTAAAGTTGTAATTTGTTTTTAACTTTTAACTTTGTAACAAGAATTCTTGATAACTTCCACTTTTGAATTTTTGATCGAAATTGTTTTAAATGGCTAAATATTTTCAAAGCTTTTATAAACTTACACTTATAAAATTGTAAAAGTTTTAAATTTTAACAAATAATAAAAGAGATTGAATAGAAAATAAATTTTATTGCTTAGTAAAATGGTGTTAGATTCAAAACGCTTTTAAAATAATTTATTTAAAAAAAAAAATTGAATTTTTAAATTTAAATGCTTTAAAAAATTTACTACAAAAGCTTTTGTAGTATTTGCTGTGTTTACAAAATAAACTTTTCTTATATTAATATTCAACATTCAAATTTATTTAATTTTTGAAAGTTTTAAAATATTAAAAGTTGTGAACGTATTATAGGGTCTAGTATAAAAGCTTAACTATCCCTATGGTTATTTAACAATAATTATAGCAGACTATTACGTGTGAGCTTTTTATCGTTTAATCAAAATTAATTTAAATAGTTATATTTCAGATACTTCTTTAAGCTTTATTATCTTGTCTAAGTATTATTAAAGGTATTTCAGTAAAAGTTTTAAATTCGAATCTTACTTTATTCAGCTTCAACTCAAGTTGTATATAACCTTCATCAAAAGCACTTAAATAATATTAATTTATTGTAAATAATAAAATATTGAGCAAGCTTTGTACAATTAATGATTTTAAAAGCTTTTACAAATTGTATACTTATAAAAATGTTAAAGTTTTGAACTTGAACCACTTAAAAGTCAGCTTCAATCGAAAATTAAATTAGATTTTAAAAAATACCTTTAAGCATAGTAACATAAATTGCTGGTTATTTTAATCTTAACGAAACCATTTTAACTTATTTAAAAGTTTAAATGAAACAACTTAAAAATAAAAAAAATAAATAATATTTTTTTGTAAAATTGCTTAAAGTTTTTAATAACATAAATTCCTAATTATTTTTATTTTAAAGAAACAAAAACGCAAACGACATAATTAAACCAGTTAAAAAATTAAAAAGCTTTTAAAAATTGTTTAAGTTTTATGCTTTTTAAGCGACTTAAAACTAGGTTTAAATCGAAAATAAAATTTACTAAAATAGCTTTAAGCTCAGTAACTTAAACTTAATTATTTTAACCATTTAACGAAACAGTTTTATAGACGCTTTGACAGAAAAAGCTCAGAGCTAAAAAATTGACAATATTAATAAAAGCATTGAACAAATTAAAACTACTTAAAACGGGCTTTTATCGATAATGAAATTTATTTTATATTAAAAAAGCTAACAAAAGTAACACCAAACAGTTTTAACTGATTAAAAATGTTAAAAGCTTTAACAAGTTTTTAAAAGCTTCTCAAAATGTAAGTTGAAATAAAGATCAGAGCTGATCAAAAAATTTTAGCGAACCATATTTTTTTTTAAATTGAATTTTAAACGGCTTAAAGATTTGTATTTAATAAACTTTTAACTTTGCTGCATAAACTCTTGATTATTTTAATCTATAAAAAGCAGTTCTGGTTGATTAAAGTTTCTAAAAGCTCTTTCAAAATGAAATCTGATCATCTCAATATTTACATACAAAACACGCAACTAATTCAAACGTAGGACTTACAAATATAAATAGTTTAAAATTAAATTATACCTGTTAAAGTTTTAAGGAGTTTAAATTTTTTTAAAACTTGTTCTAAGTGTTACTCAAGGTACACACATAAAACTTTTAAATTTACATATTGATCGATAGAAAATAAAATTTAAAAAAAAAGTGAACATTATAATTAACTTTCCCATTAATCTTCAACTGTGAAATTAATTTTCCAGTTTCTGTAAAACCAATTTCCAAAGAATAAAAATATTTTCATCTCACATACTGTAAACTTGTTGTTGACACGATATTATGTTTATAGTTGAAAAAGTTAGATGTTCATGAATGTAGTTGACACACGTAAATTTGGTTGAATTCTGAAAATTTCAATCTTATATGTATTAAAAAAATTGTGTATGCATGTATCTGTGTGTGTGTGCGTGTGTCTGTGGCATATGTATGTTCAAAATATGTATATATATATATATATATATATATATATATATATATATATATATATATATATACACTTGTATATACATTTATCTGGATCATTAAATTTGTTGATGAAAATGTATATTTTCTCTCCCGCCTCTTTAGCATCGAATTTATTATATTTGTGTGGTACCATATGACCTGAATTAATTTTTTATTTTGCTAGAATCTGTTACTAGAAGCATGCTTTGTAGGAAAATTAATCATAATCAACGAAAACAAAAATCACCTTTGAAAATTTAATTTTTGTTGCTACACACAGCTATTTTGAAACCACTATGGTGCTGATTAATATTAAAACGATTATTATTCCAAAAAAAATCATAAATTATAATTAAAAATTTAAATATTTTGTAAACAATATGGGTCTGGTTGAATTATTTTTGAAGCTCTTCCAGAACGACGTTTGTTTACAGAAAATATGTTTTGAGTTGTAAATTGAAGTTTCTTTCCAATTCAAATGTTTTCTTTCCAAAATTGGTGATCAAACCGTTTTTCTGGAACATATTTAACAACAGCTAACTAAACTTAAGCTTATCTTAAATATCCACGTACGAGTCACAACCAGTAATGTTACATCGCGACTCGATGGTCTGTAATGGGAAAAATAAAATTTAAAATTGACTGTTTGAAACTTACGATTGTAATCTTTTTCAATACACACAAGTATACTATATATGAAAAGCTTTAAGACGTAATTTTTCATTTCACTTCTTCGATTTCTATAAAACCAATATTTATAATTCAATTCACTTATTTATTGTTGTTATTTCATGGAAAATATTTAGCTTTTCTTTCATTCACGCATCAGATCATAAATTTCATTTTTCTTTTGTTTACCATCAAAATGTATGTTGTTTTCCACATAAATATTGAAAAAAAAACAAAAACATAACAATGGGGTACAGCACAGAGCTGATTGAATTTAAATTGAAAATGAAATGCTTTATAGCTTTAAGTTCGAGCAAATAATACATGGAATTCGATAGATGAACTCTGCAAATCAAAAAAGGATAAAGATTTTTGTTTTTTTTTGTGTAGGTTTTGTTTTTGTTTTCCGGATATATACTATAAATAAATATATATATGTATATATATATATATATATATATATATATATATATATATATATATATATATATATATTATATATATATATATATATATATATATATATATATATATATATATATATATATATCAGCAACATCTTTTCTGTCAGATTTTAGATGTTTCAGTAATTTAGTTGAATTGGTGTGGTTGTTTCTATTCCCGACTGCTTCGGCATAAAATTTTCATCCTTTAAGTCATGTTTGCTTGACATTGCGACGAAGAATAACTTTTTATTCTTCGTCGCAATGTCAAGCAAACTCGACTGACTCGACACTCGTGGAAGTTTTATTGGAGCTCTCGTTACGGTTGTGTGTTGGTCTTCTTCACATTGTAGCGTTTTTTTTCTCTGCGATCACCTTTTATGACCACTTCTTATAGTGTTCGATCTGTGCTCCAACTCATATAGTAGAACTCTCATTTTGTGATCCCCGAACAAATCTCCTTTTTCTCCACTGATCCTTTCAACGCTTCACATAATCCGTAGCAATCTTAAATTGTATACCAAGTAGTTACACTCGTAGTGTATTGGCTGAACAATGGATAAAACTTTCGACCTCTAACTTTACTATGCCTTTTTTCACATGGCGATATCTTACAGCTGTAATATAATACACTGTGGAAATGGCACCCGTACTAGCGTAGTCGCATCAGTAAGAAGTAGACTTTCATTTACCACAAGGATTTTGTCAACCTTTTTCCACTTGTGAGTGCACAGATCTGACTCCTGCAAAAGTTGCGGTCATTCTGTTTACCGCTATTATTTTGACCTCCATTAACCATTTAGACTTAAGCCTTTAGACTTTTAAGCTTTTTACACTTTACACTTTAGACTTTAGACTTTAGACTTTAGACTTTAGACTTTAGACTTTAGACTTTAGACTTTAGACTTTAGACTTTAGACTTTAGACTTTAGACTTTAGACTTTAGACTTTAGACTTTAGACTTTAGAATTTAGACTTTAGACTTTAGACTTTAGACTTTAGACTTTAGACTTTAGACTTTAGACTTTAGACTTTAGACTTTAGACTTTAGACTTTAGACTTTAGACTTTAGACTTTAGACTTTAGACTTTAGACTTTAGACTTTAGACTTTAGACTTTAGACTTTAGACTTTAGACTTTAGACTTTAGACTTTAGACTTTAGACTTTAGACTTTAGACTTTAGACTTTAGACTTTAGACTTTAGACTTTAGACTTTAGACTTTAGACTTTAGACTTTAGACTTTAGACTTTAGACTTTAGACTTTAGACTTTAGACTTTAGACTTTAGACTTTAGACTTTAGACTTTAGACTTTAGACTTTAGACTTTAGACTTTAGACTTTAGACTTTAGACTTTAGACTTTAGACTTTAGACTTTAGACTTTAGACTTTAGACTTTAGACTTTAGACTTTAGACTTTAGACTTTAGACTTTAGACTTTAGACTTTAGACTTTAGACTTTAGACTTTAGACTTTAGACTTTAGACTTTAGACTTTAGACTTTAGACTTTAGACTTTAGACTTTAGACTTTAGACTTTAGACTTTAGACTTTAGACTTTAGACTTTAGACTTTAGACTTTAGACTTTAGACTTTAGACTTTAGACTTTAGACTTTAGACTTTAGACTTTAGACTTTAGACTTTAGACTTTAGACTTTAGACTTTAGACTTTAGACTTTAGACTTTAGACTTTAGACTTTAGACTTTAGACTTTAGACTTTAGACTTTAGACTTTAGACTTTAGACTTTAGACTTTAGACTTTAGACTTTAGACTTTAGACTTTAGACTTTAGACTTTAGACTTTAGACTTTAGACTTTAGACTTTAGACTTTAGACTTTAGACTTTAGACTTTAGACTTTAGACTTTAGACTTTAGACTTTAGACTTTAGACTTTAGACTTTAGACTTTAGACTTTAGACTTTAGACTTTAGACTTTAGACTTTAGACTTTAGACTTTAGACTTTAGACTTTAGACTTTAGACTTTAGACTTTAGACTTTAGACTTTAGACTTTAGACTTTAGACTTTAGACTTTAGACTTTAGACTTTAGACTTTAGACTTTAGACTTTAGACTTTAGACTTTAGACTTTAGACTTTAGACTTTAGACTTTAGACTTTAGACTTTAGACTTAGACTTTAGACTTTAGACTTTAGACTTTAGACTTTAGACTTTAGACTTTAGACTTTAGACTTTAGACTTTAGACTTTAGACTTTAGACTTTAGACTTTAGACTTTAGACTTTAGACTTTAGACTTTAGACTTTAGACTTTAGACTTTAGACTTTAAACTTTAGACTTTAGACTTTAGACTTTAGACTTTAGACTTTAGACTTTAGACTTTAGACTTTAGACTTTAGACTTTAGACTTTAGACTTTAGACTTTAGACTTTAGACTTTAGACTTTAGACTTTAGACTTTAGACTTTAGACTTTAGACTTTAGACTTTAGACTTTAGACTTTAGACTTTAGACTTTAGACTTTGGACTTTAGACTTTAGACTTAAGACTTTAGAATTTAGAATTTAGAATTTAGACTTTAGACTTTAGACTTTAGACTTTAGACTTTAGACTTTAGACTTTAGACTTTAGACTTTAGACTTTGGACTTTGGACTTTAGACTTTAGACTTTAGACTTTAGACTTTAGACTTTAGACTTTAGACTTTAGAATTGAGACTTTAGACTTTAGACTTTAGACTTTAGACTTTAGACTTTAGACTTTAGACTTTAGACTTTAGACTTTAGACTTTAGACTTTAGACTTTAGACTTTAGACTTTAGACTTTAGACTTTAGACTTTAGACTTTAGACTTTAGACTTTAGACTTTAGACTTTAGACTTTAGACTTTAGACTTTAGACTTTAGACTTTAGACTTTAGACTTTAGACTTTAGACTTTAGACTTTAGACTTTAGACTTTAGACTTTAGACTTTAGACTTTAGACTTTAGACTTTAGACTTTAGACTTTAGACTTTAGACTTTAGACTTTAGACTTTAGACTTTAGACTTTAGACTTTAGACTTTAGACTTTAGACTTTAGACTTTAGACTTTAGACTTTAGACTTTAGACTTTAGACTTTAGACTTTAGACTTTAGACTTTAGACTTTAGACTTTAGACTTTAGACTTTAGACTTTAGACTTTAGACTTTAGACTTTAGACTTTAGACTTTAGACTTTAGACTTTAGACTTTAGACTTTAGACTTTAGACTTTAGACTTTAGACTTTAGACTTTAGACTTTAGACTTTAGACTTTAGACTTTAGACTTTAGACTTTAGACTTTAGACTTTAGACTTTAGACTTTAGACTTTAGACTTTAGACTTTAGACTTTAGACTTTAGACTTTAGACTTTAGACTTTAGACTTTAGACTTTAGACTTTAGACTTTAGACTTTAGAATTGAGACTTGAGACTTTAGACTTTAAACTTTAGACTTTAGACTTAGACTTTAGACTTTAGACTTTAGACTTTAGACTTTAGACTTTAGACTTTAGACTTTAGACTTTATACTTTAGACTTTAGACTTTAGACTTTAGACTTTAGACTTTAGACTTTAGACTTTAGACTTTAGACTTTAGACTTTAGACTTTAGACTTTAGACTTTAGACTTTAGACTTTAGACTTTAGACTTTAGACTTTAGACTTTAGACTTTAGACTTTAGACTTTAGACTTTAGACTTTAGACTTTAGACTTTAGACTTTAGACTTTAGACTTTAGACTTTAGACTTTAGACTTTAGACTTTAGACTTTAGACTTTAGACTTTAGACTTTAGACTTTAGACTTTAGACTTTAGACTTTAGACTTTAGACTTTAGACTTTAGACTTTAGACTTTAGACTTTAGACTTTAGACTTTAGACTTTAGACTTTAGACTTTAGACTTTAGACTTTAGACTTTAGACTTTAGACTTTAGACTTTAGACTTTAGACTTTAGACTTTAGACTTTAGATTTTAGACTTTAGACTTTAGACTTTAGACTTTAGACTTTAGACTTTAGACTTTATACTTTAGACTTTAGAATTGAGACTTGAGACTTGAGACTTTAAACTTTAAACTTTAGACTTTAGACTTTAGACCTTAGACTTTAGACTTTAGACTTTAGACTTTAGACTTTAGACTTTAGACTTTAGACTTTAGACTTTAGACTTTAGACTTTAGACTTTAGACTTTAGACTTTAGACTTTTGACTTTAGACTTTAGACTTTAGACTTTAGACTTTAGACTTTAGACTTTAGACTTTAGACTTTAGACTTTAGACTTTAGACTTTAGACTTTAGACTTTAGACTTTAGACTTTAGACTTTAGACTTTAGACTTTAGACTTTAGACTTTAGACTTTAGACTTTAGACTTTAGACTTTAGACTTTAGACTTTAGACTTTAGACTTTAGACTTTAGACTTTAGACTTTAGACTTTAGACTTTAGACTTTAGACTTTAGACTTTAGACTTTAGACTTTAGACTTTAGACTTTAGACTTTAGACTTTAGACTTTAGACTTTAGACTTTAGACTTTAGACTTTAGACTTTAGACTTTAGACTTTAGACTTTAGACTTTAGACTTTAGACTTTAGACTTTAGACTTTAGACTTTAGACTTTAGACTTTAGACTTTAGACTTTAGACTTTAGACTTTAGACTTTAGACTTTAGACTTTAGACTTTAGACTTTAGACTTTAGACTTTAGACTTTAGACTTTAGACTTTAGACTTTAGACTTTAGACTTTAGACTTTAGACTTTAGACTTTAGACTTTAGACTTTAGACTTTAGACTTTAGACTTTAGACTTTAGACTTTAGACTTTAGACTTTAGACTTTAGACTTTAGACTTTAGACTTTAGACTTTAGACTTTAGAATTGAGACTTGAGACTTTAGACTTTAAACTTTAGACTTAGACTTTAGACTTTAGACTTTAGACTTTAGACTTTAGACTTTAGACTTTAGACTTTAGACTTTATACTTTATACTTTATACTTTAGACTTTAGACTTTAGACTTTAGACTTTAGACTTTAGACTTTAGACTTTAGACTTTAGACTTTAGACTTTAGACTTTAGACTTTAGACTTTAGACTTTAGACTTTAGACTTTAGACTTTAGACTTTAGACTTTAGACTTTAGACTTTAGACTTTAGACTTTAGACTTTAGACTTTAGACTTTAGACTTTAGACTTTAGACTTTAGACTTTAGACTTTAGACTTTAGACTTTAGACTTTAGACTTTAGACTTTAGACTTTAGACTTTAGACTTTAGACTTTAGACTTTAGATTTTAGACTTTAGACTTTAGACTTTAGACTTTAGACTTTATACTTTAGACTTTAGACTTTAGACTTTAGAATTGAGACTTGAGACTTGAGACTTTAAACTTTAGACTTTAGACCTTAGACTTTAGACTTTAGACTTTAGACTTTAGACTTTAGACTTTAGACTTTAGACTTTAGACTTTAGACTTTAGACTTTAGACTTTAGACTTTAGACTTTAGACTTTAGACTTTAGACTTTAGACTTTTGACTTTAGACTTTAGACTTTAGACTTTAGACTTTAGACTTTAGACTTTAGACTTTAGACTTTAGACTTTAGACTTTAGACTTTAGACTTTAGACTTTAGACTTTAGACTTTAGACTTTAGACTTTAGACTTTAGACTTTAGACTTTAGACTTTAGACTTTAGAATTGAGACTTGAGACTTTAGACTTTAAACTTTAGACTTTAGACTTAGACTTTAGACTTTAGACTTTAGACTTTAGACTTTAGACTTTAGACTTTAGACTTTAGACTTTAGACTTTAGACTTTAGACTTTAGACTTTAGACTTTAGACTTTAGACTTTAGACTTTAGACTTTAGACTTTAGACTTTAGACTTTAGACTTTAGACTTTAGACTTTAGACTTTAGACTTTAGACTTTAGACTTTAGACTTTAGACTTTAGACTTTAGACTTTAGACTTTAGACTTTAGACTTTAGACTTTAGACTTTAGACTTTAGACTTTAGACTTTAGACTTTAGACTTTAGACTTTAGACTTTAGACTTTAGACTTTAGACTTTAGACTTTAGACTTTAGACTTTAGACTTTAGACTTTAGACTTTAGACTTTAGACTTTAGACTTTAGACTTTAGACTTTAGACTTTAGACTTTAGACTTTAGACTTTAGACTTTAGACTTTAGACTTTAGACTTTAGACTTTAGACTTTAGACTTTAGACTTTAGACTTTAGACTTTAGACTTTAGACTTTAGACTTTAGACTTTAGACTTTAGACTTTAGACTTTAGACTTTAGACTTTAGATTTTAGAATTGAGACTTGAGACTTTAAACTTTAAACTTTAGACTTTAGACTTTAGACTTTAGACTTTAGACTTTAGACTTTAGACTTTAGACTTTAGACTTTAGACTTTAGACTTTAGACTTTAGACTTTAGACTTTAGACTTTAGACTTTAGACTTTAGACTTTAGACTTTAGACTTTAGACTTTAGACTTTAGACTTTAGACTTTAGACTTTAGACTTTAGACTTTAGACTTTAGACTTTAGACTTTAGACTTTAGACTTTAGACTTTAGACTTTAGACTTTAGACTTTAGACTTTAGACTTTAGACTTTAGACTTTAGACTTTAGACTTTAGACTTTAGACTTTAGACTTTAGACTTTAGACTTTAGACTTTAGACTTTAGACTTTAGACTTTAGACTTTAGACTTAACTTTAAAATTATTTTTTAACTTTCAATTGCATTTTGATTATATTTGATGTGTATAGTAAAAAACATTTAAGATGTCACTGTATTGACATCATGTAGCTCAATAAATAAATTTTGAGCAATACTTTGAAAAATAAAAAATAAAAATGTCTTTTCATTTATATAAATAGAAGTTATTTAAAATTTAAGGTATTATTAAAAACATTTCAAATGTCAAAAAAGGTAACGTATCGCTTTTCAAATCTATATCGTTGTGAAGATAATGATGAGCCTGAAAATATTAAAACATTGCTTTGTAAACCTTTTGACAATACCTGTCTAACTTTAATTTGAAACCAACTCAATTCAATATACTTAAAATTCAAATATGAAATATGTCTGTTAAATACGTCAATGATTGTTCTCAACATTTTTGTCTTTATAGCAATAAAACGAGTTTTTTGGAAAACAAAAATTTGACACTTGTTGTATATACATTAGATCAATCAAATGATGCTTTTCTTTTGTCTTCTTATGGTTTCTTGGGAAAATAACGGAAACGAGACAAGTAGATTGAAATGTTTTTACATTTTTTTTTTTGCTTTTTCGAATTTTTTTGTTAAAAAAAAATTTCAAGTTGCTCATCGATTTCAATTTAACATAAACTTGACATTATCAAAGCATTTTTCACTGACGTCTTTACTTAGACATATGAAATATTTATGTATATATATTTTAACATGTCATTTAGTACGATTTTATTTTTCTGCATGAGCACAATATTTTAAAGTTAGCGCAGTCATCGAAATGCAGGATGGGTGCAAACAAAACAAATTTGGTTTGCTTGTTAAAATTTGAAATCATTATTTTTGATTACATACAGTTTGAAATCTATATATGTGAATACAGCCAAGAGTTACATTTCCATATTTATAAAAATTGATTTTTGGGATGATTTTATTATGGCGATGTACATATAATATATGTATATATATATATATATATATATATATATATATATATATATATATATATATATATATATATATATATATATATATTTATATATATATATATATATATATATATATATATATATACATATATATATATATATATATATATATATATATATATATATATATATATATATATATATATATATATATATATATATATATATATATATATAATGGATATGGCAGAAATGGATTTTTATCTAAATGTATCTGCAACATCGCATGTAACAAATATTTAATGTTGGCCATTTTTTTATTTTAAATTTGCTTATTTGAATATGATGGTAGGGAGTTCGAAGTTGGAAAATAAGATATTTTGTATCTGACACTCTTAAACAATGATAAAAAATGCAGTATGCCATGATATTAAAATGAGCTTTTATGAACTTAAGCTATTTATGTTGGCTTAAATTTACAAATTAGAAAATGATCTCATCCTAAGACAAAATAACTATACGAAAATTTGAATTTCGGAACTACGCAGCAATTAACCAGTGTCATCGTTGTTGTTGTCGAAAAATATGTTAAATTTTCCACGAAACGAAATAAGCTCTCGAATCCATTAATTTTTATTTAAATGTAAATAATTCACTAAACAATCTAAATGCATGACAAACATACCCACAAATGGATGTATGTTTTGTAAACATATATAATATATATATATATATATATATATATATATATATATATATATATATATATATATATGATTAAGTAGCATAACTTTTAACCAAATATGCAACAATAAAAATAAAAACGTTATAATATATGTAATAATGATTGTTGTGTGTTTATAAAAGAGGGAGAAAAATCTCATATAAATGCTTACGGTAAATAATCACACGCAACGTGTGCACACGAATTTTTCCCTTCATGTAATCGATGAAATAAACAACCTCACTCACACGGAACATCAACATAAGCATTTTCCAAAATTTCCACTAGCCTGAAAAAAATTGAAAAATATAAAACCGGACTAAAAATTTTGGGCGTAACAAAATAATCAGCCCAGGAGATTTTGATACTTCCGGGTATGTTTTAAAGCATTTTTTTAAAAATTAAATCAAAAACCATGATTAAGTTCCTAAAAAATCGATTAAATTTTTTTTTTCGAAATTTCGTTACTAGACTAAATTTTGAGGTTTAGTCGACTTTTTGAAAAATTCTTGTAATTTAAATTAAAAGTTTTTTTCCAATTTAAAATTATTTTCCCTTCATTTAAAAATCTAATGAACCGGAAAATATAAACGAAAAATCTTCATCTGGTTAAAATTTATACGAGAATTTTCGGATGTGTAGGAGGAGGACGATGTTGGAAAAAATTTCAATTTAATAACAAAGATGTTTTAAATTTTCTGTGTCGGAAGATTTGTTTTCTCGATTTCTTTACCGAAATACGGTTAAAAATGATTGAAATATAAGATTAATCGAATTTTATTTTGTGCATGACGACAAAAATGTTCAATTTGCCTAAGTAGTTTCTTCGAGTCAATTTCTGATTTGATGAGTAAAAATCTGGAAAAAGTAGTTTGACTTTGAATTTCTTAAATTAATAATATTATCTACAAAATAAGGTTGGTGTGGGGAGTTAAATATTTTTAATACTAAGCAATCTCCTAATACTGATAACTAATAAACACAAAATATTGTTCTGGATAATATTATTTGAAATCGAGTGGAAATCAGTAAATTTGCCGCCCAATTTCTATTAAAAGCAGAAAATTGCTTAGAAAAGAAAAATGTCGATTTTTTAAAATCACTAATAGTCTTTTTATTTAACCATATTTGAGGAGAGTTGAATTATTGTCCTCAAGGGATATATTTTTATCGTACATAAATGATATTTTAGAGTAAATACTAAAAAAAATTGTACTCGACCATGTTTGGTATATGCACTTGTAATATTGATTTAACTCGAAATAATTTTAGAATTCCTAGTACCATTTTTATCATAAATCATAAATTAGTATCACTGATAAAGGGCAACAGATTTATGAATTGAGTGAAATTTTATAAGAAGTACAATTTTCATTTTTATTAAAAATGTTAAAAAATTGTAATTGACTGAAAAATTTTCCAAAATTGCTTTGACCGTTTTTTCTACTGTATTCACGTGAAATAAATGTTTGAACTCGTATACAGGAGACAATCAATAAAAATTGGTTTTAATAGAGTTGAATGTGTTACCCTAAGGCAAAATAATGAACATAACGAATTCTCATGATTTTGCGCAATTCCAATCGAGACAAAGGTTGAATATCGATATCTCGGATTTTATATACGAAACTACATGATCTCGACATCTGACCATAGATATACTGAATCAAACTTAATTTTCAGAATGTTCGGTAATTTGGCAGATATTTCAGGCACAGTCAAAGCTGCGCACAATTCTTTAAGCTCAATTCACTTCTCGCTGTAGGTTTGAGGTAATTGACCATCACAGCTTAAATTAGGAACTACTCACAACTTCTTCATAAATAATTTTACAGTGAGAATTTTAGGAGGACACCAACTTAGCCGATCGAATAATTGGCATATCTCTGATAATATGTTACGTTTAGTATAAGTAGTATTCAAGTTTACCCAACTAAGCGACATCTCAAAGGTGTCATCTTGATTGTTCCATATGCCTTTATTTCACCCAATGACAGCTGTTTTAGCGTTTGAGTTGTCAGAAAATGACATTTAACTACCAAAAAGATAATAAAATAACATTTCTTCAATTTGAGTTAAATGTCAATAAGCTTGAGTAAAATTCATCCATTATAAGATTTTTAGTGAAATTCAATTTTTATCAGAAATAATTAATTGGACGAGTTTTGTCAATTAAACGATTTTTTCATTTGTAATTAGTGTTAAATAATTTTTTTTATACGTTTTTGAGTTAGTAACCGGGTTAAGTCTGTCATAACTATCTTTCCTATGCTGTCCTTTGGTTTTGTAATATGTTACACTTAATTAATCAATCAATCAATCAATCAAATTGTCAGAAATAATTAAGTAACTGAACAAAATTTTCTAATTATTATTATTTTTTCTTTCTAGGTAAGCGAAGAATATATCATTCATCACTAAACGCAAAGCAAGTATATTTTCTTCATAACTTTTACCAAATTTTAGTGGAATATTTTAAATATGTTGTTCCGATCGGAAATATTACAGTAACCTAAATTTTTTTTTTCAACTTTTAGTTTAATCTTTCATGTCGGAACCCTGCAATCTACTGCGGCCGAAGCTCTCCCAACTCTTTCGCGGTCAATTTTTAACGTCCTACCTTACGCCGTCATCAGCCAAATCTTTCATGCTTAAATCGCACATGTTGTATTTAGTTTTTAATTTTTTAAGCAGCGAAAAATATTATGCTGCTAAATGTACATTAAAAAACCTCATAGGTTCTCCAAAATTTTTATCGTCTTCGGTATCGTTAAAAGTATATCATTGGTTCGTATTAATTTTGGCTTTCTTCCAAAATGAAAATTTCCCGTTTGGAATTGATGAAATCTGATTCTTCTAAATATTGGTTTAGTTTTTGCACAACTTCTCATTAATTTTTTGGTCTTCGGAGATGATTTAGAAATAGATTTTCTAAACATTCATCATATAAAATAAGAGACTAGAAAGAAACAACCCATTTTTGTAAAGAATAATATTACCGACAAAAAGAGTTTTAACATTTAAGACCTCCACTTGTAGACAAAGCAACTGTCGGTTGCTTCTTTAATGCTCATGAAATTTGTCCACATATTTGAATACATATCTTATGGTCGTGCGTCAATTTCTCGTGAATTAGTCCATGTCTCTTTGAATAAGTCAATTTCATAATATCTAATGTACGCTCCAAATATCACATGATTCGCTTCATGGTTTACCAATAAGGAACTCTTGGATAGTTGTGGAATCTATTGCTTTCTCTGCAAACTGTGCGTACAATATTTTGGATAAAATCGCTATTATTTATCAAAATCGCTCTCGGTTTGTGATCTTTCGTAATTTGCATGTCCAACACACATCTATCCTCGATAATGTCCTTATGTTTAGATTGTTTCTGGGTAGACTAGATTCTAAGTCAGCTTTTAAAGTTTTATCGTTGGAAAAATGGGTATACTCCTACAACCAACATCTTGCTTTCATCAATAAGATAGTAAATGCATGCATCGTAAATTGAGCACTTCAGTCCAAAAATCTGCAATGCAGTATAAAAGATGATTCCAGACACGACTCGATGGCTTAAACATCTAAATCGCGATGAAGAAACACTGTTATTTCATTCATCTGATCGATCTCCAAATCGTATTTTAATGTCTAAAAAAAACGACATCGCTCGTCACCATAAGGTATTCTTGAAATCAAATCCCATGAACCAACTGGCATTGCTCCACACTGACATGAACGGAAGACCAGTTGTGCCACTATAAAAATCCCAACATTCAAATTTTCCTTAACTATAGTAACTTATTGTTTTTGTCGAAAACTTTGGTTTTGTTTGAGTTAAACTGGACAATTAATTCTTTGCCAACTAATTGACTGACCGACATTAAGTTTGTGCAGATATCCAGTACGTAAAGGACGTTCTATTCACTGTACGATTATTTACTGGAAGTTAAAGTCAATTGTAACCTCTTCTGAATTTGACACTTCGTCACATCCAAAACGTGAAAACGCTAGAAATCTTTATCGCTATACCCATGGTCTTGTATTCGTCACTCAATCCGACGAACAACAATATGGTAACCTACTTATAGGCACCTTTCAACTTGTGAGAATTCATTGTCCCAAACTTCTTTATCTATACTTGATTATTGATTGTTGGAAAATAATAATAGTTTCCACTTACAAAATTAGTCGATGCCCTATGGCTTTTGATTCTCTAGCATTTTGTTTACCTGATCTTCTTCTGTACATGTCCTTTAACATGACCATTATCAAAGACCATTTATCTCAAAATATATTTTAGCAGCAGATGTTCTTGTCTTGAAACTCTCTCTGCCTTTCAAATGTTCAACAGAGGCAAACGAAGCCAAATTCTATTACACTTTTTCTAACCGCAAAGTCTATCTTCTGCGACTATAGCCCAATGCCACGTCGAATTGGGAATCGTTTGTAGGAAAACCAGGTTTGCATCATTGCAATTTTAAATTATTCTTTAGATTAAATTTAACGACGGTTTATGGTAGTATTATTTTTCACATGTCAATCTAAGAACTGCCGGCAATCGCAATAAAATCCGCTTTGCTGAAACCATTACTAAAGGAGGAAGATTTTTTTGCTTTTTGGAAAAATTAAATTTTTTTGAAGATGATCCACACAGAACCTTATTGCCAAACATTGTTAAAATATTTCATTTTTGGAGCGATCTCTTTTTTATTAACCTATTTAAATTTTTATTATAACATTTATATTGAATTCCAATTAAACGTAAACACTTGACTCAATCTATGGATTTATAAAAATTTTTTAATAAACTATAAAATAAAAATATTCCAATACCAAGTGTTAAAAAATGTTTGTTAAAATATTTTTAATATATCTCCTATAACGCTCCGGCGCTTCCATCTAAATATTTGCTTTGTAATATATAAATTCCATCGAAAAAAAAATAAAAAAATAAAATAAAATCCAATATCTTCGCAGCCACCAAATAAAAAAAAATATTTTCCATATTGATTCCTTTATTCCTTATCGGAACCCAGCAACAAAATTTTATATATATTTTATATAAGGATTAAGTAATAAAAAATTTCTTTTAAGTTACAAAAAAAAAGTAAAAAAAAAAAAAACTTTTTAAAATAAAATTAAAAATCTTTATCATCATTTTATGGGTACGTAAAGTATATATTATAAAGCTTTTGAAGCTTTGTTTGTGTATATAAGTTTGTTTTGTATCTATTCATACATATGTTTATGCAAATGGTCTGCGTTTAAAGAAAATTTACATGATTTTAATTAAATTAAAAATATTACTGGTATACTTGATTACTTGCCCACATTTTACACTTATCATCGCTTAAACTGCAGATAATTTAATTTAACTTCGTTAGATATGACGGTCATGGTTATTGTGGGATGGTCAGGTATGAATTCGTTGGTAAAATTATATATTGTAAAAATATGGTCTGAAAGATTTTGTAAAAGATATCAGTAAAGGGTTGACTTTGGCCGGTAATGCTGCTGATATATATATATATATATATATATATATATATATATATATATATATATATATATATATATATATATATATATATATATATTTATATACATATATCTGTGGGATTTTCTTAAATAAAACAATAAGTTTAGTAACTATTTTATTAACAATATTTAATTTTCTGCCAATGTAAACGCTTTGAACAACCAAACTCAACTTCCACGTTTCTTTTTATTTCTCTCGTAAATACCTTTTTTGTGTAAGTATTGGTGTTGCCTTTTTTATAGATTTATACTCACGCTGAGTTTTTAATGTAACAGGGTGGTACTGAGTTTATGCTAAGTATTAAAGCATCCCACTCGGCCCTCCTGCACTCGTATTCGTCCCCGATACGCCTTCAAAAACTTCATCAAAAACTTCATTGACTTCAATCTCGTCGTCTTCGTTGTCGTCAGTGTCATCATTATAATAAAATGGTTTTATGAATTCCGCGCCAGTTGCCGTATTGATAGGACTCTCTTGGTTGCCAACTTTCTTCACATCATATCGATCATGACCATTTACTTTGGTGACGGTATAGGGACCCAGGAATTTAAATTTTAATTTTGACCCTCCAAAAAACTGCGTCCTTTTTATCGCTACTAAATCTCCTACTTTGAACTGTAAGGCTCGTTTTCTCTTCTTGTTATAGTCTCTTAAATTCTCTTGTTGAATATTTAGAATTTCACGTTTTGCATTCTCCCTAATCTTGTTACGCTTATCGCTATAATGTTTTACAAATTCTTCCTCTAGTATTTCCAGTAATTTGGCGTCTTCAGGAGATCTCATCTTTGTTTCGAACAACACCTCGAACGGAGTCGTCCCAATAATTCTTTGGAACGAATTATTTAGGAATCGTTGCAAGACACCTGTGTGTTTGTACCACTCCTCTGGTTTGTTTATTGACATCTTGACCAATGCAGGAATTATAATGCTATTAATGCGTTCTATTTGGCCATTTCTAGTAGGCATGCCTGTGGTTGTACAAACATATTGGATACCTTCCTTCGCACAATACTTCTTGAATTCTTCTTATGTGAAAGCCGCCCTCTATCTGAAATTATACTATTTAGGTTTCCAAATATCGCCTTTTGCTGCTCTAACTTTTGTATGACTTCTGCTGCGCTGACTGTCTTCGTTGCATACAGCCATACAAATTTGGAAAACGCATCGACCACACAGTACAGATTCCTGTACTTTTTTTTTGTTTCTGCCAAATGCCCGAGATGGTCGACGTGAAACGTTTCCAATGGCACGTCACCTTTTGGAATTGGATTTAAAAATCCGTCTTGCTTTCCTTGCTTCCTTTCCATTAATATGCATCGCACGCAATTCTTGATGCAAAATTGGATCTTTTCTTCAACTTTGGGTATGTAAAATTGCCGGTTGATTAGTTCAGCTGTCTTCTTATTAGCAAAATCCAAAGGCTTGGATCCTGTTTTTGTGCAGCTCGTACTCGACTTATAACACTGTCTTCTATAATCATCACACAAGGATTTCTGCTCAATACGTTCACATGCTGCATGCGCTTCGCTGGCCTATGCTCCAATTTGAAATGATATTCTTGCAATTGTAATGCCCATCCTGCAATTCTCGAGCTCAATTCTTTGCGCTCCATTGTGGCCTTGAAAGCTGCGCAATATACTAGCAGATACACGCGAAATTTTTTTAGGGCAGTTACAATTGCGAGCACTTCTAGCTCATAGCTAGTGTAGTTCTCCTCATGTTTAGTAGTCTTTCTACTGTAATATAAAATTGGGTGAAACTGCTGGTCTTCATCGCAGCGTTGAACAACTATAGCACCTAATCCTTGTTTACATGCATCAGTGTGAAGCTCTGTTTCGGCTTTTGGTGAATAAAGCTTTAATACGGGTTGACAAGTCAGTTTTTTTTTAAACACTCGAATGCTTCAAGTTATTCTTTCTGCATAGTAAACTTGGTATCATTCCTGAGCAAATCTAAAAACGTCTTTGCTATAAGTGAAAAATTTTCAACAAATCTCCGAAAATAACTGGTCAGTCCTAAAAATGGTTGCAATTTCTTGTCGTTATGTGGTACTGGAAACCTTCTAACCGAGTCGATCTGTATTTGATTTGGCCATACAAATCCATTTTCTATTTCGTACCCTAAATAATCAATTTTAGTTTTAAAAAATGGGCACTTACTCCATTTGATATCTAATCCATTGTCCTGAGCCGTTTTCAAAACACACTGTAATCTTGCCATCGCTTCATCCTCATCTTTTGCGGGTATAACCAGGTCATCCATATAGATACACACAATCTTTTTCATAACTAATGACTTAAATATATCGTTCCGATATCCGAAGCAATAGGAACGTGAAAAAAACCATTTCGAAGATCGAGTGTTGTAAATATTTTTGCTTCTTGCAATTTGTCTATTTGCTCGTCGATGAGAGGTAAAGGGTATCTATCTCTGATGATCTTTTGATTCAACTTTCTGTAGTCTATACAACGACGTTTCGTGTCATCTTTCTTATTTGCGAGTACAATGAGGCTCGCATAACATGAATTACTTTTCCTAATTATCTCATCTTTTAACCATTCATCTATTTGCTTACGCACCAACTCGGTCTCTAGCGGTGACAATCTCCGTGGTCTCTGAACAGTTGGCTTTTCATCGGTCATAAGTATAGTCATTTGAATGTTAGAGCTAACTCTGATATTTCTGTTAGGTTTATAATTTAGGATCATTGTTTTTAAATTTTGTTGAACTTGTTTATTTTTAACGTGATTTAATTTAATATCCAACTCACCATGTTCAATGATCATCACATAATTGTCCGGGACAAATCTTTTCATGATAATGTTGTTTAGGGTTAATATTGTTATGGTCTGTTTGATCAGTTCTTGACCCATAACAATATCAACTGGAAGCAAACCATCATTAACTACATGAAATATCGTATGGTATTCCTCCCTATCTACTACGACTGTGGTGTCAAAACAACCTATTGTAGACTATGCTTTGGATCCAACTCCATTGAACGTAGTATAATTTCCTATAAAATTTGGTTCTCCTATATTTTGATACTTTGACCTGCTCATGAGATTGATATCACTTCCGCTGCCTACTATTGCATAAAGCTCTTTACCTCCAATCGAAAACTGTTTCACTTCTTTTGAATTAATCTCATATTCTTCCTTTACAGATGTACATGCGATTTTTTTTTGAGACTTTTTCAGACTTTGGACAGTTTGGAGCTATATGTCCGAACTCATTACAGTGATAACATTTTAATTCTTTTCCTTTATTGGGACATTCCTTTACTCTATGTCCGAAATCACCACATTCGAAACATCGTATTCGATAATCTTTTCGGCTACCGCTGTGTTTATTTTTTGCTGTTGCAGCTGAAACTTTTACAAAAACAGTACCATTATTAAGTTTTTCATTTTCAAAATGTCCACCAAACTTGTTTTTCTCAATTTTCTGGAAATTAGTATTTTTATTTTTTATTTTTTTAATTTTTTTTACCATTTAATTCTATAAAACATATCAAAAAACAAAATTGAGCTTATTTTTTGTTTATTTGCATCGAAAATATCTTTTTTTTGCAAAATACGACTAAATAAAATCACCAACTTTTTATATATAGGTAAAATTAAAATTAAGACAAAAATTATTATATTATTAAAAATAGTCAAATAATTACAACTTAAATCTAATATAATCTTCACTATTAGAATATTTCTTAAAATTTAAGTTACATTCTGCTGAAGGAATAACTGCATGGAAATCGCGACTTCCGTTTATGGTTTTCAGTTTTTTAAACCTACTTGCAAGTTGGTTTTTTTTGGAGTTACATTTAATATCAGAACAAAACTCAAAAACCATATCAGTCTTTAAAGTTTTAGCTCATTTGAATAACTCTGCTGCATTCGTTATGATACCATCGTATTCATCAGTGAGACTAGCACTGAATGCCATTCTTTTAATAGTACTTCCTACTCCATCGCAAGGACTCTTTCCATGAGCTGTGGCATCGCAAGGACTCTTTCCATGAGCTGTGGCATCCCATCCACAATCGATCCCGAAATCCTCTTTGTGTTTTATTATATTTATAAAAATATTTTTCTTTTTATAATGGGTTACAACACCAGCAGTTATCTAATAAATGTTGGTTAATTTTTGCTTATTATTCCGATAAAAATGCTGCGGTGCAATTTGCATTATAAATGAATAATTTTCTGCGGTCACATGAAACCAGTACGCTTTTGTATTCCCTAAAGTAATTTGTTTATATTTTACGAAGTTTGTTGAAGTGAAATGAAGTAAGAGTGTCAGTTGAAATCCACTGACTGAACGATAAATCAGCATCCTCATAGTCCTTTTCCAGGAAAGCGTTTTTTAAATATTAACGAAATAAGTTTAATCCTGGTTCTTGCATTTTAGAAGATAACACATCGGGTTAGGTTCTGGACATAATATAAATGAAATATGCAATCTTGGTATTTCGATATCTCTCCATTTGTAATAATTTCTATCTTGGTTCCATAAATAATTAATTTAACATTCTGATGTATTGTACAAACGCACACTGTATCCGTTCCACTGCTTTCTGGCTACACACAGTTTTTAGGACGGAGCACGCTAAACCCAATATTTTTTGGATGGCGAATCTTGAACTCACCATTAAATGTTTTTAAACTTTAACGTTTTCAATAGTTACGCAATCGTGTTCCAGGCATTATCCTACTGACTTAATCTTCGTTATAATAATCTATTACTTATTGCTTTAGTGCATTGCTGATTCGTTTCCCAGCTTTAAATAAAGGAAGACTAAGTGGGCCGTACGCTGAATAGATTTAGCTCTATACACCAAGAGTGCTATTGTATTGAACTCCTGTTGAATTTGTTGTATGGTTAGTGACGTCGGCAGTTTAGTCAGCAGCTGTATTTTGTCACAATTATTCTCCAATTGTTTTAATTTGCTTTTCAGTTACTTCATGAATTCATCATATAAATATGCTTTCGTTTCGTTCTCCATTGATTGATTCACGAGGGGCTCAATTCCAGGAAGCAAAGATGATGATGTTGATGGTACTACTGCAGCTAATTCGATTAATTTTTATTTATTTTTTAATCCCTACAATTTTTTCTGAGGCTGAACCTCACCTAACTCTTTCGCGGTTATTTTAACGTCCTCCTTTACGCCAACGAGATGGCACTCGTTGGCGTTAAGTAGGACGTTAAAATAATCGAAGACGCACGAATACCGGTTCGCGATTTTGAATATCCATCTGCACAATGCATTGTTCCATGCCCGTCTTTACTGACATAGATGGCTTGGCCCATGGATTCTGCACTCCAACACTGTCCCAAACACCGCAGCTTTAACCACTGCGCCAATTGCTCGGTAATTTTTGTTGTTGGTGATTTTTATTTTTTTTTGTTTGTAAACTCTGCAATCTGTTCTGGGGCCAAAGCTCTCCCAACTCTTTCGCAGTAATTTTCAACGTCCTACCTTACTCCGTCACCAGCCAAATTGAGGACGCACGAATACAGATTCGATTTTAAATCCATCTGCACATTGCATTGCTCCAGCCAGCCTGCACTGACATGGACGATGGTTCGGCCCATGGATTCTGCACTCCAACATAGGGTCATAGTTGTGTTCATCGTCATCACCGATCGAAATCAGGTGATGAAAAATCCCTTTTGCAACCCTCCCTCGTTGTTGTTGGTGATGTTGCCTGGTTCCTAGTTTACTATAGCATATATGGTAGACCGTTCAATTTATGGTAACATCTCATTTTTTTAAGAACGCTCGCATTTTGTATTTGGAGTTCTTCACTATCACTTCTAAATTGAACTTATTTCAGAATCAATTTTTAATGACGAATTTTTGTCGTAACTGTGGAACATGATGATAATTAGATTTCTGTGTCAATTTTTTGACGTTTACAACTACTAATATTCAAATAGTTGAACAAATGAAAAAAATTTCATTTATATATATATATATATATATATATATATATATATATATATATATATATATATATATATATAAATATATATATATATATATATATATATATATATATTTATATATATATATATATATATATATATATATATATATATATATATATATATATATATATATATATATATATATATTAAGCTAAAATATCACGGAAAATAAGCACTCTACGAACAAAATGTCCAATATCAAAATTTGAACTTCATTCTCCTTTGTACATTGGTGTTCTGATTTATTGAGGAGTTCATCCTTTATCGTGTTAATGATCCTTAATGTTGTTTTTCTCTATACTTTAGCTATATGTGGCTTTGGTAAAGCTAAGCAAGTTTTACTTTAATATCTTAAAGCAACAGCTTTTGGCTTTAAGCGCTTTTTAATTTTTCTGTGTTGGTTATAAAACATTTATGTCAAACTTTTTTATATATATTGATGTAAAAAAAATGTATATGCTAGAATCGTGTGATGTGATGATAGTTTCTGTGATTTTCAATATGTTTTTAATAGGTTCACCTTGTGGTGAACACCATAACCATTAAATGGTTTTATTTCTCCTAAATGTAAAAATTTTATTTGGCCTACAATTAAATGCCAATTTGGCTTTATATATTACAATTGTTGCTGTAATCCTTTTCGGCTTTGTGAAAGCAATACAGGTAGTATTATGAGAACGAGTATGATGATGATAATTCCAGTCTTTCCAAATCCGATGGTTTTCTTTTGGACGTGGGAGTCGTATTTGAATAATTCTATTGTTTTCGTGTTATTGATATTGATGTCTTTCATAAATTGTGAACCTAGATAAAACAGGTTCCCAATCGGTTTCATCAACGGTTCAGTTTCGATAATGCGCTTAGTTTTGAAACCACAGGTTTAAAACTGTTTCTAAACTGTTTTGAAACGTAAATTTGTTACCTGGGTTGTTATAATAATGGGCCACATGTTATTGAAACTTAAAGTATATTTAACTACTATTTTTTAAGCTCTCTGGCTTTTACTGTGGCTTCTACTCTGAGAGTCGGTGTTTTTTAACAGATGATCTGCATAGTCGAATAAAGAAATAAGACAAACCACTTTAATAAACTACAGCGATTGGCAGTGTATTTCTTTGTGATTGAACAGGATTACTGTCAAAGAAAATAGTGATCTGGCATTCGTTTTGTCAATATATTTTCATCAATTTAATATTTTTTTGCTTCATTCTGTTAAGTGTTTCGTTAAAATCTAAAAATCAGGTTTAAAACATAAAGATGAAGTAACTGGATGGAGGAAATTTCTTCCCTATATGCATATAAATATACTGATCGTAACAGAAGACGATCAAACAACCGCCTTCTTTAAAAAAATGTACTATGAAACATTGCAGCTAAAGTTAACAACATTAAAGCAGCAAGAAAATTTCCTTGCTGAGCACAGTGACAGCACAATATAACAGTCCAAGATTGCTAGCAAATAAATATTTTAATTCATTGCTGTCCTGACACAATCTTCAGCAACTCAATATGAGCTCTTTATTTGAATCATTCGTAATCTTCATATTAACGAAGAAACTGGATCCGGATTCAAGACGGCTATATGAAACAACTATTCCAAAAATCATAATTTGTCCACGTGCACAAATTATACAGCCTTTGAGACGTGTGAATGCAGCAAATATATCCACACCTTGATGGGTACAACAATTTAAAGGCCCTCACGAAGTGGAGCATTGTCACTTGTTAAAAAAAATGTCAACGTTGGAAAGAGTTTACCAATCTTAGTTGGTGAATAGTGCTAATTTGTGTACACAATGCATGACCAGGCATCGAAAAAATAGATGCCCAGTAAAATCTGGGTGTTTAAAGTGTAACGTAAAACACAACTCACTTTGCATTACAACAATTCGGCGTTGAAGACCGAAGTTACAGCCAAAAACTTAGTAGCAAACCAATTTTGTTTTAAATATTAAAGCTATGGTATTTGAAAACTTCAATCATCAACTACCCGAGATGGACGTTGACACAAGCAAATAAACTCACCTCCAGAAAATACAACTAGCTGATCCAGGGTTTAGTCAATCGCAATCAATCAATTTAATACTAGGAGTAGATTACTATCCGTCAATAGTTAATAACAACATAATCAAAGGAGGCCTGGAAGATCATATGGCACAGGAAACTGAGTTAAGTTGGATTGTAATCGGCAACATGAGAAACATAGATTACCAGCAAAAGGCAACTATGATAACTACCAAAGGAATCGAGGAGCGGCTAAAGCTGCTCGTCGAAAATTACAGTATACCAAACGAAAGAAATCGCAGCGAAGAAGAAGTCAAGGTAGAAAATAATTTCTCATCAATCGTAGAACGCGGGTCAGATTGAAGTTATAAGGTGGGAATCCCATTTAAAGATGATCATGCCAAACTACGGGAATCCAGGAGGAAGGCGACCAAATGATAGCGTGGATATACACCGACTGGTTTTTAATTCAAATAAAAAAATGATTTTATTTAGATATACAAGATTCGTATTTTATTATGTAATTTTTTTCTGCACGTATAGATGTATCGATGACGAGCTTGGTTTTATTACTAACTTTTTTTTATGTTTCCAAAAATCTTTAACTGCTCGGTTTCATCAACCATGAGTAAGAGACCGGTTTTGTTTTGTTTTTAGCGATATTGACAATAT
Organism: Tipula confusa; assembly: GCA_963556175.1. Classification (NCBI taxonomy): domain Eukaryota; kingdom Metazoa; phylum Arthropoda; class Insecta; order Diptera; family Tipulidae; genus Tipula; species Tipula confusa. The sequence goes on from OY744475.1 coordinate 201,046,353, forward strand.
GATAGGAATGTTTGACGCTAGATGGCACTATGATGATTATTTTGTTGGATTTACTTTTTGATTGATAAACGGTTGGAGCTTTTATGAACTTGTGTTTAATTTTGCTGCATCATATGAACATTCCGGCCACTTTGAATCCTCGGATTCAACTGGTAGCACTACTAACTTATGAATTGGCCTGGCCAAGATTCCATTTTTTGTCTTTAGCTGCACTACTCGCACTAATTGATCGGATCCTGGATAAATTTCAATTACTTTGGCTAGCAGCCATTTCGACGGAGGTAAGTTTTCATCCTTTACGACAACAATGTCGTTAACCGTTATGTTTTTGTGTTTATCTCTCCATTTGTTCCGTTTTTGGAGTTCGGGTAGAAATTCGCGGTGTCAGCGAGACCATAAATGTTATGCTAATTGTGTAACCATTTGCCATCTAGATAGTCGTCCAGTTTTGATATGTTGGACATCTGCTTCTGGTACATATGTGGATGGATGGCCCAATAGAAAATGCGCTGGTGTTAAAGCATCTATTACATCAATAGATATCTGACATAATGGTCTCGAGTTTAAAATTGACTCCATTTTAGTTAAAAGTGTGGCCATTTCCTCGTACGTTAAAATTGTTTGACCCAGCACTCTCTTCAAATGAAATTTCATGGACTTTACGGCTGCTTCGAATAGTCCGCCAAAATGTGGCGCACCTGGAGGATTAAAAAACCATTGAATTTTATCCCTTAAAAGATAATTTGAAATTTCATTAGAATTGGATTTTAAAAATGTGAACAAATCCTTCAAATCTCGACTTGCTCCAACAAAATTAGTGCCTTGGTCGCTATGTAAATCGGCACAGAGACCTCTTCTAGCTGCAAATCGCTGCAATGATCCCAAAAACGACTCGGTTGTGAGACTGCTCACCAATTCAATGTGCACAGCCTTTGTGCTGAAACACACAAAAATTGCTATATAAGCCTTATGGTGAGTTTTGCCTCTCTGCAATGTTGGTTTTACCATGACTGGCCCAGCAAAATCTACACCAGTTCGGAAGAAGGGTCTTTGATACCGCACTCCACGAATTACCACATTGAATTACTTCAGGGAAGTGGCAAGGAAATTCTGTTTGAGAATATATATACATTCCGCATCATGGCATAACCAAGCAAGATTGTTATCTTGCTTGCTTATGCCATGATGCGGAATGACACTACAACAAAACTCCGAGTAGTGTTTGATTGCTCAAACACATGTATAACATATGTATTATATATATATATATATATAAATATATATATATATATATATATATATATATATATATATATATATATATATATATATATATATTTATATATATATATATATATATATATATATTTATATATATATATATATATATATATATATATATATATATATATATATATATATATATATATATATATATATATATATATATATAATATATGTATATATATATATATATATATATATATATATATATATATATATATATATATATATATCAGCGATGGCCGTTTACAAGTAAACACGCATTATATACAATTTGATCGTAAACAATTGGAAACAATGTAAACATTTGGAAACAAGGTTAACAATTCTTTAAACAAATTGGATAAGCAGTGGATAAAAAAGAGAAAACGATATTTTCTTGTCTATGTTCATATAAAATAATCTATAATATAATATTCAATAGGCCTACACTTATGACAAGCCATGGTTCCAGTAGTTCTGTCGTAAAATATTTATAAGTTAAATCATCAAATAATATATTATTTGATGATTTAACTTTTAAATCTATAGACCAAGTAAATTCTATAGACCAAGTAACTTTAAAAAAAAAAATCATCGATGAATAAAAAAAATGTCAAATTATATTGATACGGTCACCGCAGATTAAGAGTTCATTTTTAACAATGCGTTAGGCGAATTTTTTTTTGGATGTAACATACCTTTTGCGGTCGTAGAATCAGATCATTTTAAAAAATTGGTTCGCTCATTTTAAAAAAAGATCATTTTAAAAAATTTGGATCGTCTACATGAAAATTGTAATATTACAATATCAAAGGGGATAGGACCGGAATCTGTATTGTTTATCGATGGATGGAAAAATGTGTGAAACAAAACCAAAACTTTAGTTACCATATTACACACAACAAAGGGAGAGTGAGCGTTTTTAAATGGTTGGGATATGACCGAAATGCCCGAAATAGGTGAATCATTGGCCAATATAGTTGCTAAGCTAGAAACAATGGCTTTTAACCGTTTCAATACGACGTTTGTGGCTGTTATATCTGACAATGCTTCTGCGATGGTAAATATGGGTCGGCGAACGGCACTATGGCACTCAACCTGCAATAGCCATATAGGCAATCTTCTTGCAAAAGACATTGTCAAACCATATAGTGAGCTGTTATCGTCCGCTAATCTAATTACTAAAATGTTTAAGCATCCAGACCTAGAACTCCTTATGTGGATTCCTTTACAGCGTAATATAAAGTATGCAGACTTTAGCTGTGGATTAAGAAAATGGAAGAAAGTGGTACTCACAGGAAGAAAAAACTGCAGCAGTCGAATTCATCATTGCAAGTTTACCTTTACAAGAAATTTCCGAGTTTGACCAATTAGCTACCAAAAATAAATTTTTTAGTATATTATTTAGCAAACAAATTGACGATGCAATGATCTTCTGGAATATGGCAGCATTCAAATATCCAAATTTGTCACCATTGGCAAAGAAATTGTTACAAATACCTGCATCATCCAGTGAGATTGAACGAGTATTTTCATCCTTTGTTCATTCTCTAAATAGAAACTGGCTAGGATTTGAAAAATCAAATAAACTTTTGGAAGTTTATTACAGTCTTAAAATTTCTGACTCACTCAGTTTTAATTTTAAAAATTTATTTGTAAGTTTTATTTCTAATGTTATTTCTAATTATTTAATTAAATATTAAATTAAATATTAAGTATTATTTAAATTATATGGTGTTTACATTGTTTACGCATGTTTGCGATGTTTACAAAAAATCACAAAGTTTACATGCAATTGTTTACTTAGTAAACAATATAGGAAACAATTATTTGTAAACAATTAGCACAACGCTGATATATATATATATATATATATATATATATATATATATATATATATATATATAAATATATATATATATATATATATATATATATATATATATATATATATATATATATATCCACTAGATATACATGATTAGGAATTCTAATGTTATCTACGTTTAGATCATTCTAAGATTCAGCAAAAAATATTATTTATGACATTTTTATGTCGAGTTAGTGCGTAAAAAAATTGACACACCTTGAATGGTGTGTATAGACACATTCGAAAAAAAACAACTCCCATTGGGAAATGAGTTTTCCACTCACAATTTCGATATTTTATTAAAACATTTTATTTTATTTATACATGCACTAAACGTAAAAGCGTTTCTGTCACCATTCACAAATGTCGGTTGATTTGAAAATTTTATTATGTTGACGAGTTCTGTTATTGATGGTTTGAAGGGTTATCCCCTTGTTTTTCTTTCGGAATGAAAACAAGAAAATGTAATTAAACTTTATACTCACGCTGGTGTATACAATTTTGTTGTAGTGTAAAAATAAAAGTCTAGCTGTATGATATTAAAATTATAAACAAATTTATTTATAATTTTATGCTTATAGTGTATATAATGTTTCATATACACACCACAATTGTATGTCTGTTCTATGGCTGTCGTTGTTTTCATCGTCTCGCTTTATATTTTAGACGAATGTTAGAAATTTAATATAAAAAAATAATTTCCATATATATTACATTTCACGTGAATGATATTTCAAACCATGTCATTCTTGCTATACACGTTCTCGTATATATACGAGCATTATATAGTGATTGGAACAATAAAAAAATTGATACTTTTAGATTTCGTGTGCCATGAAGTTAACTGTATACTGATATGCCTACATATATATATTGATACATTATATATTTGTATCAAAGTAATGATGCGGATAAAATGAAAATTATATTGCCAGTAATGAAAATGGAATTTTAAAAAATAAAAATAAATTTATGGTACTTTCGGTATGCCTGATTATTGTTTACGGTAGATAGGTGTGTGATTGTGTTTTGCTTAAAAGGTTTTTCGTGATAGGTTTTACTAAATTATGATTAAATGATTTTACAAAAATTCTGAACGATTTATTTCGAATTATTGCAAAAAATGATTTGTGAATTTTCTACTTTTATATTGAACTTTTAACAATTTACATTCCTACATTCCTCAAAAAATTAGTCAACATTTTTTTCTAGATTCAAAGTTTAATTTATCAGGTGCTACAATTTTATAATTTGTGTATATTGGCAATAGCCGGTGCAGACATATTAGTCATGAAGTACTCTTGTGGCCATCTAGGAAGCTCCTCTACACAAAGCGAGACCCCGGATTCAGACACCTCATGATCATTACAGCACAATCCTATTATATTTTTGTGGTGTAGGCAAAGGAAAGTTATGTCAGTAATGACAGAATTGGTCAGGTTTCCCGGTAGCCAATATTCAAACTACAGTTAACATAAGACACTCACAATTTTATTGAACTGCTCTGCAGTTTTGTTTTCTGTATTCTGTCATCTCTTATCAGCAACTCGAGACCTCCTATCACAAAATTCCTGAAAACAAAATATATTTATAGGCTAATTCCTGCAAGCCATAGACCGTAATAAATTGTATTAGTATTACAAATTTACAATTAATTAAATCAACAGTTTTATGACCAATACACCATTTAATCGCCCAAAAATCTAATTTATGTACACTTTATTTAACCCAGAACTTTAAAATTAATATAAATTAGATTTTAAAAATGTTGATGAAACAGTACAAATCGATTTAATTAACCGTTTTATGACCAATACGTCATATAATCGCTGAAAATCTAATTTATATATACTTTATTTGACACAGAACTTTAAAATTAATATAAATTAGATTTTAAATATTTTGATGAAACAGTACAAATCGATTTAATTAACCGTTTAATGACCAATACGTCATGTGATTGCTGAAAATCTAATTTATATATACTTTATTTGACACAGAAATTTAAAATTAATATAAATTAGATTTTAAAAATGTTGATGTTGACAAATCGATTTAATTAACCGTTTTATGACCAATACGTCATATAATCGCTGAAAATCTAATTTATATACACTTTATTTGACACAAAACTTTAAAATTAATATAAATTAGATTTAAAATAAAAATTGATTAAATATTACAAATCAATTGAATTAACCATTTTATGACCAATCTGGAGGATCGCCAATAAATATATGTTAGCTAATTTATCTTTTCATTTTTTAAGCGAGAATGCATTTGGACATTCATCAGGCCAGGAACAATTTTTTGTTGTTGTGGGTAACTTGAGAGTGGAATGAAGCTATAAAACGGCGGTATTAATTTATCACCGATGTAGAGCTAGGAGTTTACTTATATGGTTTTAACTCGTTCTTCAAAAGGTAAAGTACCATTTGAAGCTATTTTGTTTCAAAAGAAATCAAAACTGCTTGTACCGAAAATATATTTCGAGTTCTTGATGTTGACACTAAACTGTGATTGTTTTTTAAACAGCTGTTCCAAATCAAGTTTGTGTTGTACTTCATTATCTGAAGCCACATGTAGATCATTGTTGATGAATCGCTGAAACGTTTGTGTGGCATTGTTTAAATCGAATGTCAATCGAGTAAATTCGAAAAGATCAAATGGGATTGTGATTGACGTTTTTATCCAACTAGAAGAAAATCATCTTGTCATGTTATTGCCAGGAGAAATTCTGGATGTGAGAGATCACATGATACTTGGGATGATGATGGTTAAAAAGTTCCTAATCCTACTATATGTTAAAATTCTGCAAATGTGGCCTAATGTCGTATCGGGTAAAGTCTTCATGGTCTGGACACCAACAACTGGCCTGAAGTTATGATATAAAGAACCACGTTGGGACAGACTGGTAAATTCTAATCTATAATTTACCAGCAACAACTTGCTTCCGTAGATATTTATTATTGAGCCATTCGAGGCTGATAAGGCATTAATCCGGTGTTATGAAGCTAATCTGTAGGAGGTCAGTAATTGATTTATAATCTTAAACAGAGATATTTGTGCCTGCTTATTCGTTTGGATTATTTCTTGAGCTGCTAATTGGTGAATGAGAACTTCGCATCGATGCCACAGTAATAGTGTGAAGCTGCATTGCCTCGGCAAGTTTGTTTGTAGTCATTTTAACCACCAATTTAAGCATTGCTGCTAAGTATTTCATGCCTGGTAGCTGCCTGTAAAAACTAAAAAGTAAGTTTGTCATCGGTGCAGTTTAAAATGGAGCTTAGTCATAAGGAACCATAGTTCTGTGGATTCTCTTTATAAAATGTCGGTAACTTAATTCACGTTGTCTTCTTATTTAAACTTGCACCGAGAGGTGTCAAATTGGCTTCATTCATGTTAGCAAATACATCGCTTATTGTTTAACGTGGATGAGAGTCAGCCTACTGATGTAGCCTTCGTCTAGTTGCCTCCTAAGACAAGCCTATTATGCTGTTGTGGAATTCTAAGATCATGCTGATAGGCATACCCTAAGCTATTGTAATAAAAATGCAATATTATGTAACAATATAACCTTTATCTTTTATTATCCAAAATGTAATACCAAAACCATTTTCAAAGTTAGAAAAAAAAAATTATTCACTTCCTAATTTCAAACTCTGTAAACATGCGTAATTTTCTTTGATTTGGTTCGGAAAAAATTACAGAATCTATGCGTGATTTAGGACTTCCAGTTTTCTCTAACCAATACTGCATATTTTTGACGCTCGATTCAGTCCCTTCCATATAGCCCTTAACCGTACCAGTTTTTGTGTTTTTACACCAACCACTTATCCCTAATCGATTTGCATATTTCTCCGTGTGCTTTCGAAAAAATACACCTGGAAAATTATTTGGAAATTTTTTGTAGAAAAATATATATTTATAATCTTAATTATGTTTTTTACCTTGTACTTTGCCAAATACTTCGAAGTCGTAGGCAACAAACATGTCGCTTATATTCGGTTTTTGTGGAATTTTTAAAATTTAAATTTAAAATTTTGGCCGACGACTGTCACACGGAAAAAAAATAATTTCAATGCTACTTGATACGCGCGTTAGAACTAAAATTATTTATGTAGCAACGATGACTATGTTTTTGGTTGTCTTGACGAGTGCAATAAATCGATAAGCGAGTACATAAATTAATATTTTTTTTTAGAAAACTATATCTGACCTTCTCAACATATTATGTTGTTGGCACAACATACAAATTTAAACCAAATAAACAAAACAAAAAATCGTTATTGCAGACAAAGCAAGTTTTTCTGTTTTGTTGTTCCTCCTCCGCATGTTCTTTTCTTGTGTGTCATCTAGCCAGAATGTGTATTGTATGCTTTTTACATAATGGCGTTTCTCCATAAACACACAATTCATTCCATCATTTTGATATTATGTTGTCGTTGGTGTTGTTGTTGTTGTTGTTATTGTTGCTGCATTTTTGTTTAGAAATTCAATAGAAATAAAAGTCATGGATGTTGGTATTTTATCAAAAGCACAATACATACAGTAAAATAAAAGCTCATGTTCTGCCGTTCTTTATTGTGTTAGGTTTTCATGTCGAGCACAAATATAACCTATATCGATTTTTTTAAGGTTTTATATTGGTTGTTTGTTTGGGTAGTTTATTTTTGAAGAAAGCTGAAAAAAGCTGTACACGTATAACATATTCTACTTGTAAGATGAAACCTAAATCCTTACATATTTTCCGTTTCAAATAACATGATGTACCAATTAAAGTTGAGATTATAGATTATTTTGTATGTACGAAGCCAAACTTATGTGTAAAATTATGTTTTGTAGATATGTAGATATTTAGTACACACGTAGTCGTAAAATATTTTCATGAATCTATAGTTTAATCTACTAGAGATGTCTATGCCTGCTTGGAATTTTTTCGTTATTCGGTATCGGTTTATGTTAGCAGGCATATAAATTGGATTTTCGGCGATTATACGACGTATTCGTCATAAAACGGTTAAATCAATTGATCTGTAATGTTTAATCAATTTTTTTAAAAATCCAATTTATATTAATTTTATAGTTTTGTGTCAAATAAAGTGTATATAAGTTGAAAACATTATTCCTGTTTCCCAAATTAAAAACTACGAGCATGTGGAAAAATCGACAACGCGTTTCCAAGTATATCAAGTATATCAAGTATATCAAGTATATCAAGTATATCAAGTATATCAAGTATATCAAGTATATCAAGTATATCAAGTATATCAAGTATATCAAGTATATCAAGTATATCAAGTATATCAAGTATATCAAGTATATCAAGTATATCAAGTATATCAAGTATATCAAGTATATCAAGTATATCAAGTATATCAAGTATATCAAGTATATCAAGTATATCAAGTATATCAAGTATATCAAGTATATCAAGTATATCAAGTATATCAAGTATATCAAGTATATCAAGTATATCAAGTATATCAAGTATATCAAGTATATCAAGTATATCAAGTATATCAAGTATATCAAGTATATCAAATTATATCAAGTATATCAAGTATATCAAGTATATCAAGTATATCAAGTATATCAAGTATATCAAGTATATCAAGTATATCAAGTATATCAAGTATATCAAGTATATCAAGTATATCTTCGATTATCGTTCAATCGCTATCGTCATTGCGCTCAATATCTCGAAAGCATTTGATCGCGTGTGGTGTAAGGGTTTGATGTGCAAACTGAGGGCATTTAAACTTCAAGATTTGTTAATTTTATAGATTGAAAGTTTTCTTCTTTGCCGCAAAATCGAAGTGCTGGTGGATGGCGTGGCTTCCGTTTTACATTTCTTAAGCTTATTTTTTCTATCAATGATCTTCTATTCACAACTCTAAATCTAATATATTCCTAGGCTAATGACCGCACCCTTTTTACCTCTTACTGTTTACCATATTCTTCATCGCAAAACGATGTTCTCGAAGAAAGAATGGCTATGAAGGATCGCCTAACGCGATATTTTAATACAATCTCAATAATTTTAAATCTATTTTTTTCCGAACGAACTGATGGCTATTCACAACATTTTCTGACTAGTGTATCCAACTTTGCTACGTCTGATGCGGGATTCTTCACTTGACTATATGAAAGAGAATATCTTGGAATGAACAAATAAATATACAAAGCAGCATTTTACAAGATCTTTTATGGTCATTGTTCATCAGAACTTTCTAGATTTACCCCTGGGTGGTCAAGAATCGTGCGTAAAACGGCCTGTTCATATCCGTAATCATATGGTTTCTATAAAATATTATCTATTCCCAGGTAAACTGTCAAAATCAACTCTGCTACGGTGGTAACTATAGCCTCTTTTTAAAAATCAACATAATGAAATAGTAAGTCGTGGGAATTTGGCACTACCTCTGCCAAGTAGTGCAATTATGTTTGTTCTCAAACTCAATTTGATCTATATACAAAAATCCAGATGGACGATGATTTCAAGAATGCTGTTACAATATCTGCCCGAGGTCCTTTTGGTATAATTGATAGAGTATGATGGAAATCCCCATGGCTGCAGCTAAAAACAAATGTCACGCTATCCATTTAGTTTATACACGTAGTTTCTTGTAATATTTTACGGAAGACCAGTTTTTCTGACGTAGTAGACAGATTATTGTTGAATAGGAGACGTTTAGAGGTAGTTTAAACCAAGTTCTCGTCAAACTGATATTATATAAACTATACCCTTTCTTTCGCACAATTCTTAACCTGTCAAAAGAAATAGTACTCGGACATGATGCTACAAAATTCGTAAATAAAAGCACTCGGTGTGATTTGGGTGGATTTTATAGACTATACCGAGACTCGAATCCTGTTTAATACTTGGATGTCTTTCAACGTTTCTCCCATGCTTTCTTTTGGAAAATACATGCTTGTTCCATATAAAATAAACTCGAACCTCAAATTTGGTGGATTTTAAACGATTTGATGTAGGTTGTCCTCCATAAAATACTAATGTGAGACCAAGCGCTTGTCAAGTGTTCCGGTTAACGCCGATCCTAATCCACAGTCTTTTTACATTTAACAAACGGTAGGATAGGAGGGGTTTTCATATATTTATACTTCTATAAATATATTTCCATGCATGATAGAAGCGACCCGGTTTCAGACACCTCATGATCGTTACGGCAAAATTCTATTCTATTTTTGTGATGTAAGGAAAGGAAAGGTATGTCAATAATGACAGAATTGGTCCAATTTCTCGGTATCCAATATTCAAACGACTATTAACATAAGACAATCATAAATTTATTGAACTGCCCTGCAATCTGTTTTCTGTATTCTGTCATTTCTTATCAAAAACTCCAGTGTGCCACCTTTCAAATGTAATCTGAAAAAAAATCTGAAATAATAAAATAAATGTAAGAAAATACACAACACATACACAAACACACACATATACATACATCCAAACATTCATTAAACAATAAGCAAAAAAAAAAATAAGTTAAATTGTTATAACATATACTATATTTGATTCTAGCTAGCTAAACTAAATCTATATACTATAAAATAATTTTTTGATGTCATCTTTGATGTTGGGGATTATTGAGCCACCAGTAGTTATGACATCTTTTTTCGTATTCGTCAGGATCCCACTCTTTTAAATTGATATTATACCAAATATGCTCCGTTGGATTCGAAAATTTATTGTCGCCTAGCCTTTTTTTATTAGGCCTCCTTAGAACATGGAAAATTATCGGCTTTACGATAAATACCGTTACAATGCCGCGGACATTTTCGTTCGAAAACTTGTAACCTCTCCATATGTCTAGGTATCTGATTGTTCCATACTTGACATCCATAAGTTAGAATAGGCCGAATAATTATACGCTATAGTTTTGACTCTTTTACTAATATATTTACTGTAAAATTAGTGACGTGCCCCCATAAATGCACGCCTTGCTTTTTCTAGTTTTTTTGTTGTATGTTCAGCCATTTAGCACATATTATCTATGGTGATGCCCAAATATTTAATCGTTTCAGATAATTTGATTGGTTGATTATATAGTTTTACACAAAGTTTTCGCCAATTCTTTAGATCGCATTGTGCGTTTTTAAAGGTTTCCGAAATAAAATTGCATCGCATTTTGCCGTATTCATTTCGATATGCCACATATTTAAGTAATTTTGAATAAAATTTATAGCTGTTTGTAAATTTTTTTTAATATCTCTGACTATGTAACTGGAACTATATACAATCATGTCGTCTGCATAGGCGCATGATTGTATATTTTTAGAATTTAGAATTTCGTTTCGAATTAAATCAGCCGTGTAAAGATTGTACCCTTGTTGTACTCCGTTCATAATTTTGAATTTTAATGAAGAATTTGTTTGTCCCGTTGTAATTAAAAAGTTTCGATTGTACAGCATTTCATAGAGAATTTCGATGATTCCAATATTGCAGTTTATATTTTTAATTTTACTAAAAGCCCATCGAGCCAAATGGATTCAAACGCTTTTTTAATATCTATATCAATACGGCGCCCATAGGATTTTTCATGTTTTTCATGCTTAAATTATGGCATACATCTGAGACCACTTTGGTTATTGTATGAATCGTGTTATGCCCATATCTAAAACCAAATTGGTAATCTGGCATCAAATTAAATTTCAGAACATGGTCATTAATTTTGTTATTTATAATAATTTCGAAGATTTTTTCTAGATTTGATAGTAAACTGATGGGTCGGTAATTTTCCGGATCGGTTGTAAATTTTGATTTTTTAAGAATTGGAAAAACTCGCACCACTTTCCAACAATTTGGAAACGATTTATTAATAAGTAGATTATTAAATATTATACAGATTTCATTAATTATTGAATTTGAAAGATGTTTTAATACTATATTAGGAATTAGGTCTGGACCGAAAGATTTTTTAATGTTTGACATTTTTAATATTGCTGCAAATTGTTCGAAATAAATTAAATAATTTTGATCATCTGCCGATTGTTTGGGTGCATTTGCTCGATTTATGTTCGAAGATTGATGTTTTCGGATTATAGGTTCAATGAGCCTATTAATTTTTTGTTCATGTTCCGGATTACCTAAATGTAAATTTCGGTTAGTATGTGCCTCAATATGATGCCAAATTTGAAAATTGTTTTCGTTGTTTTTGTTAATTTAGTCCAATATTTCTCAATTTGAATTTTGATATTTTGCTCAATCAATTGTACGGTCCGTTTAATTTCTACTTTCCATTCATTAATTTTGTTATTATCATAAATGTCTAAATTATTGTTATTATTATTATTATTATATTGATATCGTCGATCGCGAAATCGATTTTTTACTATTTGAATACGTACGTCCATTATTGCCAAATCTATATAATTGCCCGATCGGATCGTGGTCGGTTTATCACTTTTATATAATTTTATCATATAATCCATTTCAAATTCATTGATCGATCGATTTAAACGATTGCCTCTCGAATTATTAATAGTATTGCCCCAATTTAAATGTCTTGCGTTTATATCACCGGTAATGATATAGAAATGTCTCGGATTATCTAAATTTAAAGTGGTAAAAATTTTGCTCCATTCTTCAATAAATCGTACATCAGAAATTTGGGACGCATTGCCCGTGCCATAAATCGAAATTAGAAAAATTTTATTTGGCGAAAATTTTATATTTAATCTAATGATGGCTACCTCAATACTTTCTCGATTACTGATGGCATGAGGTTCAATTTTTTTGTATTTTAGGCCTGATTTGATTAGAATTGCGGTACCACCTCCTTGTTTGGCATTATTTAAAAATTGTAATAGATTTAGTCTACGTTGAATACTTACGATTGAGTTTACATTCAATGCAGTGATTTTGAATTTTGAATATTGTTGTTGGAAAAATTATGAATATTGACTGATGATTTTGAATTTTGATGATTTATAATGTTCCTATAATTTGTAAGAGTTGAGCTATTTGCTCGCTCCGTGGGTTCATGATTTTAGCCATACTGTCGATTCTAGTAGTTAATTTTTTAATTAACGTGTCGTTTGGTTGTTGCTGTTGTTGTTGCTGATGTGGTAATGAGGGTCCACCTTTCATCATATCCGCAAAAGTACCATTTTCTTTGCAGACTTTAATCGTTTGAAAGAATTTTGCGGTTGATTTAAGCGCTTGATTCTTTTTTCTTTCTTCAACTTTATTTTTTAGACGTACTATTATGGTTTTGTAGAATGTACTTTCTTTATATGAAACTAGATGTCCAGTCTTGTTACAGTATTAAATTATCCGTTTTATCGCAAATACGTCATATAATCGCTGAAAATCTAATTTCTGAGGACATCATTCCGAGGAAATGTTTAGAAAGTGGATGTAAACCTAGAATTAGACTCCTGATTGACCGTTTCTCGAGTTCTGAAGGTACTACTTCGAATTCTGGAAGTCTATTTTTATAGATTTTTTCAATGAATTCGATTGCAATCATTAAATAAATAGCAAGGAACTTTATTAACACGGTTCAAAATGATTTAAGTTTGAATTCGAAATAATTTAACATTTTGGTTCCGACTAAAAGAAAACCACCAGTTTGTTAATCGACAATGTCCTGTAACAATGTTTCTGGCAATATTTCTGCTTTTATAGCCAATTTATTTGGTGCTTTCAGATGATATTCCTTTAAGCTTGCATTTCCTTTGTCATTTTTATTCAATGAATCATTGTCGTCGAGTATTTTTGCAGTTGTATGGAACACAAGTATTTTGACTTGAACTTATTTATAATGGACGGAAAATAAGCAGTTTTCCTTGTAAGATCTACACTATATGGAGCTTAATAGAATTTTGAAAGGTGGATGGCTGAGATAAGACGATCATTGAAAAGGAAACTATTTTAATTTTTACTTCTCATTAATCTGTTAATACAATAAAGTACGTCTTCTGTCTTAATTTTGATATTAAAAATTCAAATTTTTTTTTTAATTACATCATTTTTTAATTAACAAATAATATTTTTTGCGTAACAAGAGGCTCGTAAAAAATACTAAGAAGTTTTGTTTTTTTAAAAGCGATATTACTGTTTTTTTTTCTATTTACACTTTGTACTTTGGGAAGTCGAAGAGTAGATTTTTTTTTTAAGACTAGAAAATATATTATTTTCACAAGAGTTTTCCGTAGAAATTGGAAGCTACAAAAATATGTATATGTATATATATATATATATATATATATATATATATATATATATATATATATATATATATATATATATATATATATATATATATTTTAAGATGCTTATGATTAGTGAAGTATAATAATACGAATTTAATTATTTAATTTTAATTTTAAAATAATTTTATTCACGCACAATATTTGGGTAATTAAAATATTTCAAGAAATTTGCACTCGTTGAATATGATCTACCCATTTTCCACCCCCATACATATACAAAAGAAATGTTACGAATATAACTGAATGTAACGCAGTAATGGCAAAAAAGAATTATATAAAAAATTCAAATGAAAATGTATAAAGCTTTTGCTGAGGGAAATTTTCTTTTAACATATTCATTTGTTTAGTGTGACAATTGTATATTGATATACCTTAAGGGGTAATTTCTTGTATATGCCAAAGAAATGTGCCTGGATAAAAAGAATTTTTTGTTTTTTAAAAAAAAATTTTTAACTGATGGGAGTTTTATATTATAATAATGGGTGTTATGAAAATATTACTTTTCCAGGGCTAGAAGTTATACAGTAGATACACTGATTTTATTTTATCCACAATTTAGGAACATAAAGTGTTTACTTTATGATCTACTTTAATGGGAGCTACTACTTTCATTTCCAGCCATGATTTACTAATTTCAATTTACTTCTCCTAGAATCGTGTCCACTGACCACTGGTAGTACGTATTTTGCACATAAACTAACCATTATTACCTTAAATTTGTGGGAGAAGACAGTTGATTATCATCTGGCGTACTCCAGGGTAGAAACATTGGCTCAATGTTATTTTCTTTATTTATCAACGACTTACTAAATTGCTTTAATTTCAACAAATTTGTTCATACAGTATATAAAATTTGTAAGCCACCCACGGTCACAAAATTAAATAACATAATAAACCGCCTACTAAAGCCAGAATACGTATACATCATGAACGAGTGAGTGGGTTCCACTCGTGTAGGTTGCAAAAAATAAAATCATTTTATCCAACTCTCGATATAAGTACTAAGTAAAATTAAAAATAATTTTCTATTTGTGTACCTGACGTAATTAGTGCAAAAAAAGCTCATTTATTCAACTTGATTATTATAACCCAATTAATTATGAAAATAAATTAAAATTTAATTTGATTTTAATTTTTGTATGATAACTAACACGGGGTGCATAAGACAATATGTAAGTTTCTTTGTTTGTTATCTTCGCGTTGGTTTATATATTAACCGAATAAATTCTTCGTATTTGATGTAATCAATCATCCAAAGCTATATGCTAGAATATAGCAAAAAAAAAAAAACATAAAAGTTTGACGGAAAATAAATTTCAAATTTTTCGTACAACCAAAATATATTGCAAGTTTTCTTTTAATCCAAACAAGTGATTCTGTAATCTAAAATGAATTACTTAGTAAATTATATGACACTTGTTGTTGAAACTTTTATACTAAACTCGAATTTAATTTTGTTTTTCCATCGTATATCATACACAGAGCTTCTTCTATGCGCCTTGAATATTTATATCTTTACCCAAACGTATACCAGTCGTGTAGAACGCGGGAGGCATGTACTAAAAAAAATGATATTATACTACGTACGGTGGAAAATGATGATGCTTTTTATATGATAGAAAACTTTAATTAACTTATTATGGCAAAATAAAAAAATACTACCGACGACTATATATAATAAAGTTTAGTTGCTTAATGGCACGTTCAAGATTGTGGGTATATGTAGAGTAATGTAGTTATAGTTTATAAGTTTCATTTCTTTTTTTTTTTTTAATTTTACTATGTTTTTAAAGTGAATTATGCTAGACTGCATTATCTGCTGTGGAAAATAAAAGTTTATTGCTAACTAAATGTGAAAGTTTAGTGTGTTGTAATTAAAATTATTAATTTGTTTGGAACAAATTACCTGAGGGAGATTTTACAGTACGATCGAAAGCTTTTTATAAGTTCTCTATTTATTGGCTCTAATTCTGATGTTTTTTTTATTTATTTGTATCTTTTCAGGTAAGAAGCCAAGTTAATTAATAATTACCGAGGTTATATGTAAGTAAGATTTTATGTAGTTTAAAGCTTTTTTGAGCTTTTAAAAACTTATTAACTCTGATTTTTTATATTAAAAATAAACCCAAAGAATTGGTTGTTATTTTAAACTAAAAGCTCACAAATAACAAAATAAAAAGTTAATTGCCACCTAACTTATTTTAAAAGCTCGTAATTTTATTTGGTTTATATATTCGAAGCTTATGCATAAAATTTATGCATAACAGTTTTTCTCTTGGAAGCAAATTTTAAAATATCTAAATATTTTAAAATTTTAAAGTTTTAAAGCAAATTTTAAAATTTTAAAGTTTAGATTTTTAAACTTAAAAACAAGGAAGCTTTTGATATAATTCAGTTTACAAGTATAAATTCAGTTTACAAGATATTTTAAGAAGAAATATTCGGTAAAATAAACAACTAATTCAAACAATTTTTTAAACCCTAAAAGCTTTAATATATTATCATCAGCAAATTTATTTGGTAGCATTTAAATTAATTACAAAATTCGATAGTTTCTCGTTGATATTGTCAAAGCTGTTTCGTTTATCAGGTATATTGTCCTTCCTGGCTTATACTCGATTTGCTCAAAATGTAACGAAAATTAAATTTTCTTTGTTGATAAATGTGTAACTCAAAGCTTTTTGCTTAGTTTTAAAGCCAAAAAACACGTTTTATTAGTCAAATTATCTGTTAAATTATCTGATAAAGCTCATTTTCTTGTTTTGTATTCCAAGACGAAATTCGAAAAAAGCTTTAAAAATCTTTTATGTTTTATTTTAAAAAATTACTGAAAATAAAGAACTGCTAGTTTTTTTAAAAGCTCTTTGTATTTCAAATCATTACCAGAACCATAAAACATTATAGATTATTGATTACTTATATTTAAAAAAAATGATTCAAATAGAATTTAAGCGCTGTGTTTTTATAAATAAATAAAATGATTGGAGAGCTTTTTAAATAAAAATACAGAACTTGTAAACTTAATGAAAATGGTATAGTTTAAAAAACGTTTTTATTACTTAAAGCTCGTGATTGTTCATTGTAATATACTTAAACGAACAAGTCAGATGTTTAAAGCTAATTCTAACCGCTTACAATGCAATACTGCATATGAGAAAGGCAGATGCGATAGCTCTAAAACAAATCACAGCTTTTACCTGTTCTACGAACATACTGAGTCTTTCATCCGTGAGTGCCGTGTTTTGCAGATTTGTCGCCTGCCTCATAAATGACACTAAATTTAATCAACCTTATCTGCAAAGCATAACTGCATTATCTCGTTGAATTGTTGCTGTGTGCATAACTTTCATGGAAATGATGTGCCTTACAACTTCAATTCAAGAAATTGTTGTGAGATCCAGGACCAGCTTCGTGAATAGCAGCTTAACTATTAAGCAAACTTTTTTTTTTTATTTAGTTATGTCCACAGTATCGCCCTTTCATGTTCTGCCTACACAAATGTGTAGGTAAAGTTTGATTGTTCTGATGAGAGATGTCTATAGTTTTTTATAGGTGAAATTAAATCCAGACACATTTGTGTAAGTAGTCACTTTTTTTTAGGTTACAAAACTACTATTAAATATTATTTTACCTCATTAATTTTGACATTCTAGATAATTTCAATTATTTGTCTAATAAAAAATATATGCGAATTAAAAACCATTTGATTTAGAAAAAGGGTTACACAATTGTGTAAATTTGATTTTTGTTGCGATGATATTTCATTTAGTAAAACAAATTTTTGACATTTTTATTTATACCAACACATTTGTGTGGGGTAGGCTTAAGATAAAGTTATTAAATTTTTTTTAGTGGATCCAAAAGTGATAGTTCAATCCACTATTATAAAATGACATCAATCACGTTCCTTTCGTAAGTGAATTTGAAACTTTTTTAATTTTTTGGAATGCAAGCTGTTAAAATATCGTATCACAAAAAGGCCATAATAGTTTAGGCAGACCTGTTTCGTTACATTAGTGATCTCATCCTCTTTGGGGTATAAGTGACAGTTAGTTTTGGTGGTGTGCCAGTTACTGAGAGTACGAAACCGAAAAGTCAAGCGATGAACTAAAACCATACTGATACGTTTGTCACCATCCATAAATGCATCCCTCGTCAAGTGATTTACCATTTCCAAGTGTATGGCCTTGATAGCCATGCATACAAAAATACACACGAATGCTTTGTAGATCTTCTGGCTATGACCTATAATTAAGTGTATCGAAAACGGTTCGGCGAAGTCAATCCCGGTATGTAGAAATGGTCGTTCAAGATCCACTTTTGCTGGCGGTAAACTCCCCATTAGCTCTTGCTAACTCGGCTTTGTATATTGTACAGATTGTTCATTGATGAACTACCTTTTTAGCTGTGATTATTTTCCCTTTGGGTATCCAGAAGCGTTGTTTGATTAAACCCATGAGAAATGCTGGGTCTGCGAATTTACTGAATTGATGCTCATCTCGGAGAAGTAAGAAACCTTATCTGGATTTTGGATGAAGTATTCTTGGATATTTTATGGAATAAGGTAGCAAACTATGATGTAATCGGCCGCCGACTCGAAGCAAACCAAATCGATTCAGGAATGGTTTTAAACTGACCAAATAACTTTTCCTTTTCAGCCAATAATAGTATACGCTTGGGCTAATTCTATCGACGTCAGCAATTTACTACCTCTTTTATAAACTTTTGGATTTCTTACTGCTTCAAGGAAACGCAAAGTATAGCTTAAAGTGTTTTGTGCCTTTTTGTATGAGGAAAATCTTGATAAGAATCTATTTCTTTGAATGCACGAGTTAAATGCAAATATTTTATTTGATTCTCCTTTTGTTATTTCATGAGTTTTCTTCTGTGCTGGCCATAAATCCTCATTTCTTGTCTACCATTCAAGGTTCATCCGCGTGATTCACAATCTGCAGGATTGTCTTTGGATGATATGTGCTTTCATTGCCTTGTTTCATGTGGCTTAATTTCTAGCCAATCCAATACGATTTTTGAGTCTGTCCAGTAATTGTAGTTGGAGATTTGAGACTAGTTTCCAATTTTATTTTTTTAACCAATTCCGGGAGTAATACTGCACCACACAGCTCAAGTCTGGGAAGTGCAAGTATGTTGATTAGAGCTACCTTTATTTTCGCTGAGATTAGCTCAGATGCTGAACTTATTTTCATTATTATTTTCGTCTATTACACAACCGTAGCATAAACGCCTGTAAGTTGGCATCACAAAAAGCATCAATGTAGAAAGATTTTGGAATCTAACTTATGAATCAAGGTCTGGTTATGCTCTCAACTTCATCAAAAGAATTGTAAATAGTAGATCATTGCTCTGTTATTACCTTCGATAAAGGGTCATCCCAATCAAAATTTTTACACCATAACTGTTGCATAACATTTTTATCATAACGACATTGTTGGAGCTAACCAACCCAAGGAATCAATAATTTTCCTGCTAAGGCCAGGACCGTCCTATTATAATTAGACTTCCATTTCTTCGAGTAAATCCGTATCTGCCCAGTAACGTGGTTAAATTTTACATGATTATTTGAGCTTCCTCTACCAACTGAACCCCAGCCATGAGATCATCTACATAAAAACAATTTTTGATTATTTTGCTTACTCTGCTGGCTCTGTTTCTGCGTAATAATCTCATAGCTTATATTGGGCCTCCATATAATTACAAACGGTACATTTTTAAAAACAATGGATCAAAAAACCATAGTGATGATTCGATAAGGGTCCAGGAAAAAGGTCCTCTTAAGGCAAAGTCAACTGCATTCTGCTATGAACAAATGTGATACCAGTATTAGTTTTGATTTGTTGTTGTACCTCAAAGAGGGAGTTTGCGAGTATAAACAAATCAGCTACAAACATGTCGAATTTAATGACTTCAGGTGCTTATTTGTTGTTGATTCCATTAACCTTGAACTAACTTCTGAAGACTCTTGGATGCCAGTTATTTCACTATCGGTGCAATATGAATTTTGTTGCAATATGTAAGCGGAAGTTTTCATAATGTCGGTTAATTGTAGATCAGATAAACTTTTTGTGGAAACTTCAAAGACGACGCAGATTTTAGTCGGAAAAAAATATTAGCGTTATTGAAGAAAATATATATTTTTTTGGAACCACGCCTTGGAAAATAATCGAACATTTCATCAATCCTAGTAAAGACAATGAGAGATCTCAATACGGTAAATTACTTATCATTTTTATAGTGTCTTATTTTGAAATAATTTTAATAAATATCGCAAGATTGCATAATGATGCTGAACCGTTAATTTTTTAGTGGTTTGTCTGGTTAATTCCTATAACAAACAAGGCTCAATTTGTTTAACTAGATAGCGGCGAGGTTATGGTGTTAAATCTTTGTATAAAATTTAATCTCTTGTGTCCATTTATAAAACACTTGCTGCTTAAATAAACAAGCTATGTCTAACAATAATAAAAATAACAATAATTAAGTAATAAAAGGTCTGTAATGTCCGTAAAAGTCCTGGGCTATACTATCGCTATAACTATGGTATTGAAATGTCCTATTTGTCTAAACGAGGCCACAATATTTTATAGATTAGTACTGCCGTTAATTTGCATAATTGACGCTTTATTAACTGTAAAAGAGCGAATAATTAAAAAAAAGGGTACAGTAACAGAAATTACAATTTTTGGAATAATTTCAAACGCACCTCTTATCAAATTTTCACAAAATAATTAAATCAAATTCTTTTAATTTCACAAAAAACAAATTAGAATCCATATTTAATTTTATATATATTTTAAAATTGATACAATGTTAAAACATTAATATTCCGGCAAATACAAATTTCCATCATTTATCATAAATCAAAGAACTTTGTGCTTTTATGGATATTAAAAAAAAATAAAAATAAAAAATCCATCGCACACATTGTATTATATAGTCGTATTATATTAAATAGAACATTAAATCGATAAAGTAGATTTTCTAGTGCAGCTAGATGTTACATTATAGAGATCAAATATGGTAAAAAAAATAAAAACACTTTGCAAATTAAATTTAATCTATCAATAAAATTATTTTGTATTTAATTCCTTCAAGGTAACGACCGAACTAAACAGACAATATAAAATTCATCTTATCATTGAGTATATTCGAGTGTATACATCGACGATGATGAAAATACAACACAAAAACTTGAAGGTGGATATAAAAAAAAAAACTTAACAAACTTAAATTGATATGATTATCTCAATATTTTTATATCTTGATATATATATATATATATATATATATATATATATATATATATATATATATATATATATATATATATAAAATGAGCAACGTCTTTGTTATATAACGACATAACATTCTGTGTGCTAAAAGTAAACAAAAAAAAACTGATGGTAAGATGTACACACATTCGTTGTATTTGATTATATAACCAAAAGTTTTTTAGTTTTTCGTATCCAGACTTTATTTTAAATTATAACTCGTATATAAAAAAGAAAATGATATTTGAACACTGCAAGGGGTGAATTACATTTTGTGTTCAAGCTCTAGTAAATCAAGTTTAAGCTCAAGATCAAAATCCGTTTTATTAGCTTAAATATTTTATAAAATAATGATGGCTGTCGTCTAATTTCACTTTTAAATTATTTGACACTCTAATAAAATCTTTTTGATTAAATATTTATTCTAAATTCACAAAAGTTCGAAAGGTTAAACTTAAAGAACTTTGGTATGGAAATACATTAGCTAGTAGAAAACCAAAAATTTATTTTAACAAATCATAAATATATTAAATGAATAGACCGATACATCAACACTGTCGACCAATGCGATAAACTAGTAGCAAGACTTTTTGTTTTCAATAATAATCATGTTCTCCAAAAAAATTTACAAAATATTTAAAAGCTTCTTAATTTTATTCTATTAAGAGTTTTCCTAAAAAAAACTTTCAACAAGTTTGTAATATTGTTAGAGCTTTTTAATTTATTTGGTACCCCATTTTTATTGAAAAATTAAAATTTACAATGTTTTTTATATGATTCTTTGGGTTGTTTTATGCAGACTTTGAAAGTTATATATATATATATATATATATATATATATATATATATATATGTATATATATATATGTATATATATATATATATATATATATATATATATATATATATATATATATATATATATATCGTTAAATTGTACTATCAATTTCTCAATGTCGAAAGCAAATCTTTTTGTGGCCCACTGGTTTTTAAGCAGATGATCGTTGAATAAATTCAACGTATCCAAAAATAATGTAATATGCTTGTACATGTCAATTATGGTTGTACCCTTCCCTTGGAGTTTAGTATTGAGCTCATTTAGGTATTTTGTGATGACAAAAAAGAATGCCAAATTAAAAATAAATTTATCATCAGAAAATTGATGTTTCCATTCTTTCGGATTACATAAACGTTTCAATTTCACGTCAGAGGTCAACAAATCTCTCCCAGCAATTTCCTCGGCTAAGCCATCTCACATTCATGTTGTAAATTACATCGGACCTTTTAGTTTCTTCAATCGTAGTTAAAAATTCTTTGAACTTTCTGTGACGAAGTGCACTCTTCCGAATATAATTGACAGGTTTTATTTCAAAATTGACGATCGGTTCTATATTCCCCACATAAATTTTCAATATGCAATAAGCTGTGTATATCAACTACTTGGAAATTTGGGTTTAGTTCACGAATTTTGAAAAAAACCTTTTTACATCACCGAAATTTGACCGCGCATAGATGGTGCATCATCCGTGGTTATTCTGACCAGATTTTATAAGTCAGTTTTGAAAAACGGAAATTGCATAATAATGGCTTCAAAAATATTTTTCCCATTATAGTTGAATCTTTCATTGAAACCAAATTTAGTTCTTCGGTAACGTTGAATCCATCATCTACGCCTCGGGTGGAATAGCTTACTGAGCAAATATTTGTTTGGCACTTTGTTGGGAAACCAAAATGCTGACTAATTTTATATTTTCACATACGTCATTTACACGTTTAAAAAAACTTTGTTGAAGTTTTTCTTTTCGTAATTTATTGACCTCATGATGCCGTAGTTGAATTGGCAACTGGGCATACTTTTGCTTGTGCCTATTCAAATAATGCTCCTTAATATTGTGGCCTTAATTTAAGGATGATATAGTTGCATCACTTATCAAACATGTAACACCGACCCCCTTTGCAAGCTCATTTACATTTTATTGCAAGCTCGTGATTTATGACAACTCTGACACAAGATTAAACAATATCTCAAAACTTGTAAAAATATTTAGTTTTTGTTTTTCAACATAAAAAATGGAGTAGATAATCATCGCCTATTGTTTTACTGTACACAAAAAATATTTACAATATTAACACTACAACGTCTTTAATTAGGTTTATGCTGTGTACCTCAGAAGACTAAAATGTTGTTGAAATTCATTTGACATAATGAGAACAGGATATCGGGCAATGTAGCGTGTTGTGTAATGCACAATATTTGTTACCTTTAAATTGGGGCTGCTTGAGGAATTTTTATATGAACATTTAAGTGAATTTACGTGAACTAAGTGATAAAGATCTCTCGAGGAACCTTTTATATATATATATATATATATATATATATATATATATATATATATATATATATATATATATATATATATATATATATATATATATATATATATATATAAATAAAACTTAAGACTACTTGTGTTCAGATTAGAAGCACAAAAAAGATACTTATGATTTTAGAGTTTAATTTTGAAATTTTTTTTTAATTTTTTCAATTTCATCCAATCTTAAATTAATTAGTCAAAATTTCAGTTTTCATAAGAATTCAATTAAAATCGTTTCGGGAATTATATTTAAGGGTAACTTGTTGAAAATAAACAGCGCGAGAAATAAGAAGAATTTCTTGTAATTTTCAGAATATGGTTTGTTTATTTATTTATTTCTAAAATTGTAATTCGTATTTTGATTGCTTTATAGTACCCTGATCTTTAAAAAACATTTTTAAAACCTAGAAAATATATAAACTTAGCGGTAAAATGTTGTCCATAATGAATAGTGTTTTTACAAAGTTATTTAGGGCTTAACTTAACCAGTTCAGTTTGGCATCTGAATGAATTCCAAAATATTTATAATCAGATGCTATTTCAATATTTATACAAAGATTATTACAGATAATATTTACACAGGAAAGTGACTGATACGTACAAACCGTTTTTAGTTCAGGTGGTGAATTAAAAAACATTATCTTCGACGTTTTGTCACTAAGAATTATTTCATACATAACAAACCATTTTCGAAGTGTGTTTAAGACATGCGATACCAATTAGACTATCACAACTATTACCAGAATAGATAAGGGCTATATAATCTGCAAACGCAGTTATTCATCCATTTAGTTTAATGTGGAATTTAGATTCTCCTAGCACATCACCAATTTTGACATTTTGTTTATCATTTTATCATTTTATCATTTTATCATTTTATCATTTTATCATTTTATCATTTTATCATTTTATCATTTTATCATTTTATCATTTTATCATTTTATCATTTTATCATTTTATCATTTTATCATTTTATCATTTTATCATTTTATCATTTTATCATTTTATCATTTTATCATTTTATCATTTTATCATTTTATCATTTTATCATTTTATCATTTTATCATTTTATCATTTTATCATTTTATCATTTTATCATTTTATCATTTTATCATTTTATCATTTTATCATTTTATCATTTTATCATTTTATCATTTTATCATTTTATCATTTTATCATTTTATCATTTTATCATTTTATCATTTTATCATTTTATCATTTTATCATTTTATCATTTTATCATTTTATCATTTTATCATTTTATCATTTTATCATTTTATCATTTTATCATTTTATCATTTTATCATTTTATCATTTTATCATTTTATCATTTTATCATTTTATCATTTTATCATTTTATCATTTTATCATTTTATCATTTTATCATTTTATCATTTTATCATTTTATCATTTTATCATTTTATCATTTTATCATTTTATCATTTTATCATTTTATCATTTTATCATTTTATCATTTTATCATTTTATCATTTTATCATTTTATCATTTTATCATTTTATCATTTTATCATTTTATCATTTTATCATTTTATCATTTTATCATTTTATCATTTTATCATTTTATCATTTTATCATTTTATCATTTTATCATTTTATCATTTTATCATTTTATCATTTTATCATTTTATCATTTTATCATTTTATCATTTTATCATTTTATCATTTTATCATTTTATCATTTTATCATTTTATCATTTTATCATTTTATCATTTTATCATTTTATCATTTTATCATTTTATCATTTTATCATTTTATCATTTTATCATTTTATCATTTTATCATTTTATCATTTTATCATTTTATCATTTTATCATTTTATCATTTTATCATTTTATCATTTTATCATTTTATCATTTTATCATTTTATCATTTTATCATTTTATCATTTTATCATTTTATCATTTTATCATTTTATCATTTTATCATTTTATCATTTTATCATTTTATCATTTTATCATTTTATCATTTTATCATTTTATCATTTTATCATTTTATCATTTTATCATTTTATCATTTTATCATTTTATCATTTTATCATTTTATCATTTTATCATTTTATCATTTTATCATTTTATCATTTTATCATTTTATCATTTTATCATTTTATCATTTTATCATTTTATCATTTTATCATTTTATCATTTTATCATTTTATCATTTTATCATTTTATCATTTTATCATTTTATCATTTTATCATTTTATCATTTTATCATTTTATCATTTTATCATTTTATCATTTTATCATTTTATCATTTTATCATTTTATCATTTTATCATTTTATCATTTTATCATTTTATCATTTTATCATTTTATCATTTTATCATTTTATCATTTTATCATTTTATCATTTTATCATTTTATCATTTTATCATTTTATCATTTTATCATTTTATCATTTTATCATTTTATCATTTTATCATTTTATCATTTTATCATTTTATCATTTTATCATTTTATCATTTTATCATTTTATCATTTTATCATTTTATCATTTTATCATTTTATCATTTTATCATTTTATCATTTTATCATTTTATCATTTTATCATTTTATCATTTTATCATTTTATCATTTTATCATTTTATCATTTTATCATTTTATCATTTTATCATTTTATCATTTTATCATTTTATCATTTTATCATTTTATCATTTTATCATTTTATCATTTTATCATTTTATCATTTTATCATTTTATCATTTTATCATTTTATCATTTTATCATTTTATCATTTTATCATTTTATCATTTTATCATTTTATCATTTTATCATTTTATCATTTTATCATTTTATCATTTTATCATTTTATCATTTTATCATTTTATCATTTTATCATTTTATCATTTTATCATTTTATCATTTTATCATTTTATCATTTTATCATTTTATCATTTTATCATTTTATCATTTTATCATTTTATCATTTTATCATTTTATCATTTTATCATTTTATCATTTTATCATTTTATCATTTTATCATTTTATCATTTTATCATTTTATCATTTTATCATTTTATCATTTTATCATTTTATCATTTTATCATTTTATCATTTTATCATTTTATCATTTTATCATTTTATCATTTTATCATTTTATCATTTTATCATTTTATCATTTTATCATTTTATCATTTTATCATTTTATCATTTTATCATTTTATCATTTTATCATTTTATCTTTTTATCATTTTATTTTTTTATCATCTTTTTTGAAGACGCACATAGGATATACCACCAGATTATAAATATTTTGTTTTTTTCTAAAGATTAGACGACAACTAAACAACACCCTTGTAATTTGAATTTTTTTAAGTCAGAAACAGCTGCAAATATTTCATCAACATACACCGGCACTATACCACTATTGTTTTAGGTCTATTTTTACTCCCGCCAGTAATTTCATCCACAAAACTCCATTTATCTTTAATGCTAGCTATTTGATTAAGTCTGCGTTTGAAATGTATTTCTTTTTCTGCTAGACCAGATTTTTTAGGGACAAAGATTCCAACTGATTTTTAAAAGCATTACGATTTGTGATGTTTTTTTAATTTAGAAGTAATTATTGCGATGTTTAATTTTTTTGGACAATGAATTATAGGTCCAAGGTTTAATTTTTAGATATTTGTTTCTATTTGTTTTTTCAACGAATATTATGACACGTGATTTTTAGAATAATGATAAATTTATCATATGCGGTAGATAGATTTTTTCGGCTAAAAAATAAATACAATTTTCGGCCGATAACCATCAAACTTAGTGTAATCAAATTGATTGATTGTATATTAAGTCTGGGGTGCTTGTGAACGTTTACCATTATTATTTTCAAAACTTAATGAGAGAAGTATATAGATCTATGATCAGTTCTATTCCAATCGAGAATATCGCAATTTATTTTATTGTGGCATCTAACAAAAATATGGTCAATGCAAGTGGATGGGTTTGCAGTAATTTTAGTAGGAGTCTTTATCAGAGATTCAAGGATAATGTCATCATGTAGTTATCATCATCTGTTATCATCATCAAAATATCATCCTTTAACGGATTAGCATCACTAACCCGGACATCCTATTTATATATATATATATATATATATATATATATATATATATATATATATATATATATATATATATATATATTTTATATATATATATATATATATATATATATATATATATCAAATTCGAAACGAATTCTACCAATTTGACCATAAGCCCTTGGTATGCCTTGATGGTTATTGCAACGTCGTTGCTGCGGTAAAAAAATTTTCTTTGGCTGTCACAATTCGCCATAGGGTACTAAATACCTTTTAGATTGGAGTTTTTCTACCAATTAAGTTGCCATTGATCATCGCCAGTACATGGCCTTACTGCTTCTTAGTAATCGTTATAGACCTAAATAATATAAATGAATAGTTTAAGGCGGTAGATTTTCCTTTTTGATCTGATGCAAAAATCCATGTTGTTTACCTGCTTTCAAGTTACACAAGATTGAAATCTGAACCTTCTGTCACATTGTCCAATAGACAAATTTTCCATCAGGATATCCTTGTATGCACCATTTACTTGTAATTTTCTTATTACAGCAATAAACTCGCCATCTTGCTAAAAGCACACTACAGTCGAGAAACAATATCGCAGTCAACAATTAATAAAACTAAATTCCGCAAAAGAGAGTCACTACGTGTTCTTGGTTTATTGACATTGTCAAACTCTTTCAGAGACATTGCCCAACGCGCCATAAGTGTTGACAAACTTTGTTTTATTTACTGTTTTTGATACCAAAATAACTAGACCAATGTTTCGGCACTTCAATCGAAAAATTTTTCAAATATTTGATATCATTCAACCATATTTTGCTTAAATATTCATTACAAACACCGTCAATAATGTACCCAATACAGATTGGTCCTCCATCCAAAGCGCAAATTCCATGCATACGCAAAATATACTGATGCATGGTTTCATCCCTGTTGTTTTCGTCATGCAAGCCAAAAGTCTCTTTGCATTTACAAATTGCTGTAAATTTTTCCAACCTAACAATGCTGACGTCACTTTTAACTCTGCTAACCACTGTTAAATTGGATATTTTTCTTTGAGTATTTCCAGTTGCTTTTGTAGGATTTATATTTTCCCTCATATTTTTTTTTGTACTTTGCGCCATTTTTTTTAGGCGTTCTCAGAAATATTTTCAATATTTCAAATTTTTGATTTATTTACTCCCAAATTGAGGTGTTAGCGGTTTGTGATTTAATATTCGACCAACTTGCGTTAAAGTGAGTTGAAATCAGTAAGATCACCAGTTCCAATGATGTAATTATGCAATTGCAGAGTTTCGGCATGCATTGCGATTACTACCAGTGCCCAAGCCAGCAGCTCTGATAGCATGAAAAAAGCTAAAATCATCGTTATCATTGTTTTTTATTTGCCACAATTTGCCATGATTTTGTAAGCTTGTTTTAATCATGTATTAAAGAGATATTCTTTCTCCGCAACTTACAACTATAATTTTTGATTTTGTTCCGTTGCCAAGATCAAAGAGATAAAAATATTTTTCATCTATTCATAATAATAAACCTTCAAGATAGATAAAACTTTAGTTGCTAGAATGCATTCGCTGATATTTCTTTAACAGTGCCAACACATTAGGGCTCGTAGCCAATTCAATTATTTTAGCTTCAGTCATTGCTGAATTCCAATTTTTTCTTTTACCTATATCGTTTTTGTAATTGGTCTATCCAATGTGGTGTAATCTAAGTAGAAAACTTCGTTAGTGCTGTGTTTGATCGAAGTTCCTATTTCTTTGTGGATTGATTACATAGATTCGAACTCTCCAATAATAATTGTGCGTAGTTCATAAACCGTTTTAATTGAATTTTCTCCACTGTCGTAATAAATTACAATTACTTGTGTTGAAAATTTTCTGAAAATCATACTTTATTATGCTATCTTATCATAATTAGCCAGACTTTCTCAGTATTACGTTTATGTGAGATTCTGAAACTGCAAAACATCTTCATCTTGATAAAAATCATAAAGTATTAAAAAACATTAGAATTATCTGAATAAATTATTGCAACTAATCATTTATACAGTCTATAAATGCGACAAAAATAGTTGATTAAAATTTTTTAACAGTCATCAAAATCATTAAATTAATTTATAATATTTTTATCTTGAAGCTACCACTTGCCCATAGCAATGCCTTCCTTCCCAATTAGAAATAAAATTTCTAATCATACATATTTTGTATACAAACAGTCTAAATCTAAATTCATGTCCCAATTAAAAAACAATTTTTCATTCGCCCTATAGATAAACGCCAAAACGTTGAATAAGTTAAAGTTCAGCCCGCACCACATCACCCCATCATCTTTTTAGGAAAAATGTAAATCATGAAATATAAAATATTCTGAAAGTTATATACACACCCATAAAGTACATAAATATTCCATAAAATTAATTTAATTTAATTTAAATTTTTTGCTATAAAGATTCGTAAATTTATAGTATAGTATGTGTAGTAGCTCAAAATAATTAACTATAATTTATGGCGTTTTTAAAATATTTTTCAATTTTAAATTTTTTTTAAACAATGCGACACTACGACGATATGAAATTTTTTTTTTTTTTTAATGTTATTTCTTCGGAAAAATCTTTTTTTTTTTCATTTTCATTTTCATTTGAAAATAAAACACAAAAATTTCTATTTATCTCCTGCGAAAAAAAAGTGAAAACTAATAAAAACGAACGAACGTAAATGAAAAGAGCTTTTATATTATTTGTATAGCATGTTTTTCTTATTAAATATTTTCTTTACCGAGATAAAAATATAAAAAGCTCACGAAGAAAATGTCTGTGTGTGTACAGGGATAGAAGAATTAGACACATATGGTTGAGTAATAATTCACAAAAATTTTCCATATTTTCTAGATAATATAAAAATTTGTTTGTGATATATTATATATATAGTTTTGGTAGGTTTATGACTCATCGCAAAATGAGATATATCCACAAACGTACCACAGACACATAACAAAAAAAAAACTTAAGTTAAAGCTTTTAATCTTTAAAATTTATATCTTATAATAACAGCCTACATTTATGTGTTTAGTTTTTGGTACATATAAGTGTTGTGAAGTAATTAGATAAAAATAATAATTATAATTGTAACAATAATAAAATAAAATATTTATAGGGTGGCAATTAAAAAATGACAGTATAATTTGTGTGGGAGTTTGGGTAAAACAGTTGTCGGTTTATTTTATTTTTGAAATGGATTTGGTACACAATTTTTTAAAATTAATTAAGTTAACTTTATTGTCACATGTCACAACTTAAAAGTTGGTTCTAATACACCATAACTGGATTTAGGTTTTTTTGGAGCTTTGGATTTTGACATTAAAGTTTTCTTTGTGTTAATTTACGACTCTGGTTTTCTTTCAAAATTAAAAAAGCCTTGGTCTCTGAACATCTCTGAATTCTAATATTCCTTAATATTCCTAGTTTAGCTTTGACCATTGAGTGTTTTAATATTTTCAGAAAGGGTATGGTGGTATCTTCCCTTAATTACGGCGGCGTTTGTATGTATGTAGGTGAGCATATTAAGGCTAGATTATAGTGAGTATACCTTCTTCTATTTTAGAATCGTTGGTTTCCGATTTAGAGTTTATGTTTTTTAACTTATTCCCTTATTGGCCATATTGTTTCCTTTAGTAATATTCCTATTTGTTTTTTCAATCAGTTGTCCCTCGGTATAGGCTCCTATCATGATCTTTTAGTTTTTTCTGTTAATTGTTATTCTCCACCAAAGTCGAGAAGCTTTAGCTTTAGGGATTATTCTAGGTTAGATGATTCTTGTCTTTATGTAGCTTGTACTTCGGTTCCTTGAAAGGATATCTTTTCTGAAGTTTTCAAGCCAAACGAATTCAATGATTTTTGAGCTCCAATCTGAATTCTGGTAGTAAAACGGTCGAATTACTTCCGCTATTTGGAAGATTAAATCGGAATCCTCTGTTTCGGATAATAAGTTTTCCTTTCATTTCAAAGTACTTGATACTAATTCATAATTGTATCCTTACGTCCTTTTTCTTTCCTGACCAGTGGAAGCTTAGAACAATTATTCATATCCCAAAGATTAGCAATACTTCTGAATTATTTCATTTTCAACCAATAAGTATGTTAAGTTCTATCTCTAAAGCCTTCGAGATAGTTAACAAGAATCAAATTCAGGTATACATTAATAGCAATAGTTTAGTTAGCTGTGTTCAATCTGGGTTTAGAAACTACCATAGTACAACCACTGCAATATTAAACGTATGTGATGACATTAGGTGTAATATGAGTAATAGGGATTTCACCTATTAAACTTTGTTAGATTGTTCCAAAGCCCTCGATTCTTTAAATCACGGTGAAATTCTAAATTCTAAATTCTAAATTCTAAATTCTAAATTCTAAATTCTAAATTCTAAATTCTAAATTCTAAATTCTAAATTCTAAATTCTAAATTCTAAATTCTAAATTCTAAATTCTAAATTCTAAATTCTAAATTCTAAATTCTAAATTCTAAATTCTAAATTCTAAATTCTAAATTCTAAATTCTAAATTCTAAATTCTAAATTCTAAATTCTAAATTCTAAATTCTAAATTCTAAATTCTAAATTCTAAATTCTAAATTCTAAATTCTAAATTCTAAATTCTAAATTCTAAATTCTAAATTCTAAATTCTAAATTCTAAATTCTAAATTCTAAATTCTAAATTCTAAATTCTAAATTCTAAATTCTAAATTCTAAATTCTAAATTCTAAATTCTAAATTCTAAATTCTAAATTCTTAATTCTAAATTCTCAATTCTAAACTCTAAATTCTAAATTCTAAATTCTGAATTCTAAATTCTAAATTCTAAATTCTAGATTCTAAATTCTAAATTCTAAATTCTAAATTCTAAATTCTAAATTCTAAATTCTAAATTCTAAATTCTAAATTCTAAATTCTAAATTCGAAATTCGAAATTCGAAATTCTACTTTTTTTATCAACAATAACCGTTAAAACATGTTAGGTGCTGTCAAAGCACTTGAAAAGCATTTTAGCTTACGTATAAAGTTTCTTCATGGATATCAAAATTATATTTGCAAATGACGAGTCCAGTAGATAGTATTGCCGAGCAAGTTGTTTAATTATTACGATACTCTAGCCTCACATGAAGCATTTGTAATACTCCGCTGCAGACTGATTGGAATCACTACTTTCGTGTGTGCAGTTGGCAATAATAGTAACTCATTAAAACATAAGTGCGTTTTCTCTTGTCACAAACCACTACAATTCTTGGTTCACTGTCCCTGATTCAAATTTTATCAGGTTCCAGTAAATTAGTGTCCGACAATCGCTTTATGACATCGTCCTCATTTGCTAATCGGCTCGTAACTAGCGATGCCAGATGGAAGTCGCTGATATTGAAACTATTCAAAAGTGATGTTACCATTGTGAGCTACTGCATCAAGTTTCAAACAATTTTTTTTTCAGGTGGGGAAGTGAGGAAACCGTTCCAAAGACGTAGATGTGATAATGGCAATCACCTCTGCAATAGTGATGGATTATTATACCATCTATAAAAACATCACACTCGCTTATCCATCCTTCATGCCGAACTATCGTTAGACATTACTTCGCATGGTGGTGATTAGTCATTCAACTCCATTCTCCACAGCGTCTCAACCATAGATTGAGACTGCAATCGCTATCTACTCCTGAAACATTGCTCTCGTTTTGCATGCTCTAAGCGTCTCAGTTCTTTGTGTACCACCACCGCCGTGCTTCTTACAGCGTTAAACATTTCTTCCGAAACGCTAATTAATTCGAATATGTTTTCAGGTGTTATACGCTGCCCAAAGACATCCAACAGTTTCCTCTGAGTGGCCTCAAACCGTGGACATTGGAAGAAAAATGTTCCTCTTTTTCCTGTGATTCTTTGCAAGCCGGACACTCTGGTGTGTCGGAATGCTTAAAACTGTAAATGTATGCTCCAAAACAGCCATGCCAAAAGTATTCCAGCGTGTTTGCCATTCTGTCAGAGTTGCAATGCGTCCTACTGCTCTGCTCCCTGATTGATCACGATGAAGCTACCATTTTTTTCTCTTCTTTGCAAGTAGATTAATTGGAATGATCACCGCAAGAACGAGTATCGCATCATCGGTTACTGTGCGGAAACCACATATAACTCTTAAAGCACTTTAGAAGTACACCGATATCAGCTTGCCCTTATAAGTTTAAACGTTTATCCCACCATTCAAAACACGTGATCTATTGAAGGTAATGGAAGTTACCACGTTGACCAGCAGCACCCTACGATAATGTCATGCCCCGCCAGTATTGAGCATAATGCAGGAAAGAGCTGCAGCAACTTTAGCAGCTTTTCTACTCACTGTCGTTAGGTACTTTTTAAAGTACCGGTAATTGAAACTTCTTCAGTTTTATGGTCGGCGAATGATATCAACCACCTTTTGATAATTATAATGGTCAACCAACTTACCTTTATTATTTCCTAGTTCTCGCTACTACCACAACAGAAACGTCATCCGCGAAACCCACATTTTCGACATCATTGGGTACGCTGAGCCTCTGAACGCCATCGTACATAATGTTTCAAAGTAAGGGCTCCAGTACTGACCCTTGAGGTAAACCACCCGTAACGTGGTATTCCATGACACCGTCATCTGTATCATATGACAGCACTATTGCAAAAAATGTCTTTAATGATCCTCTTTATGGACACTGGTACTTGCAATACATGTAGAGCATTGAGAGTATAGCTTCATTTGGCCGAGTTAAATTTGTTTTTGACGTCCAGGGTGAACTCGGCGTAGTATTTTTTAGAGTCCTCTCCCATATTCTGCAAAATATAGCTTTCTTGGCAATTTCAACTACGTGTCGAATGGCGTCAATTATTGTCGATCTAGCCTTTTAAAATAATGCCGCTCAACGAGGTCTCCGCCCTATTTAATTCTATCTCCAACCGATTGTGGGCTCTAATACTTTTCTAGCTGTATCCAGCATGTACAGTGGTTGGTAGGATGATGGCTCTCCTGTTTAGGTTTCTTTCTCATTGGCAACTACACGAATCTGCCTCTTCCATCGTTCCGGGAATACCCCTTCCCACAGAAATGTGTTGTAAATTTTTTTAAACTCATCAGGTTTAGTTCGCATGGCAGCCTTCAATGCAATATTTGAAATATTGTTAGGTCTAGGTGCTTTAAGATTCCCAAAACGCTGACATGCACTTATGAGCTTTTCTCTGGATACCAAGGGAACTTCTTTCAAGTTAAATATTACACCACACTACTACGACAGGGATCACATCAATTTACTGCGGGAATAATACGGTTACAATTTTGTTTAGTGTCATTGGACGGGTGGGAAGTAAAGCATTGGAATTTCTGAGCACATTCCTTATAATTTTCTAGGGTCTTCCCCATGGGTCACAATCCACTTCACTCCATAACTTCTTCCAGCATTGACGCTTACTCACTTTGATTGCCTGCTTAACATTTTCTCGAGAACTTACGTATTTTCCACGCAGGCTAGGATAGAAATCTGTACCCCAGGCACGCTGGTAGTTTCTCCTTGCATGATGGCACATTCGGCGCAATTGTGCGATTTGCTCATTCTACTAGTTTGCTGGTGGACGAAGATCGTCTAGGATTCTTTTTACCATAGTTGCATTGCAGGCGTCGGTAATCACATTTGTCATCTGTGCTGTTTTCGTATTAGAAGTTCCCGAGAAGTTCAAGCTGTCCAGGAAAAGCGTAAATAGATCTTCCTAAAATGTGCTTGCCTTCCAATACACTATAGTACAATCCGTTTGCCACAGGCACATATGGTGATTTTGCCTGTTGAGTCGGTTGCCCAGTTTGTAATCATATTGCAACCAGTTTTAATATTTTTGTATTGTTCGTACAAGATTTGGCTGGATGAAATTCATAGTCGAAGTGCTGTTTTCAATGCCTCCGTGTATGCAGTGCACCCTGCTATATGGTAACGATTTGACCTGTTCTAGTAAAGCATACAATTTGCATGTTCCTTGGATTGCTTAACTATCCATTTCATCTTCTTTTATAGTTAAAAAATAATTGGGGAATCTCATACGAATAAATTTCATTAACTGCAAGTAAAAGATTGCTGGGGAAAAATCATAAAAACTACAAAACAACAATGTGGGATTGCTAGTTTGGATCGAGCTGGAACTAACACAATTCCAAAAAATAGACGAGATAAAATCCATCTTATAGTTTTTTGACCAGTGCTAAATTAATTGATAATCTCAAATCTTTTTTTCTGGGTGTATGAGATATTAATAAATGCATATACGAGCAGATTTAGTTTTTTGGAACATAGTGGTAGCCAACTAGTTGACATACTTATAAATATTGTAAATAGAAAACATATGCTAACATTGTTATCAGTATTGGCATTGAGCTATTTTCTTATCAACATACAACTACTGGAATTGCAATGTTTGATGTCATATTTTGACGTAATATTTGAAATAAAATTTTTTAGTGTTATTTCGATAAGCGCAATCAAACTTTAAAGCAACAATTCGATATGATTCTAATTTTATTCAACCCCCGGCACTAATTAGTAAAATGTATTTCTACATTTATTCCCCTAATTGCAGAATTACCATTAACATAAACCAGCCTTATTATTTCCAACGAAAATCAATTTCATATTTTCAGTTCCCAAAATTAAACGATTTTATAAACATTCGAAACGACATAATTATTTTTTTCTTATTTAATTCATTTATTATTTAGAAAAAAAAAATAACATATAATTATTTTAGGTTTTCCCATAAAAACAAAACCAATCCAATTTCAAAGAAAATTGGAAAAATTTATTTTATTTCTAATTTAATGTAAATAAAATTACCGAACAATCCAAAAATAAACATTTTTTTTTTTTTTTTTTTTTTAATTAAAATAAAATTCAAATTCGATTTGCTAATCTATGTTTCAGAATTTTATATTAAGATTTTGGTTTTAATTTAGATATCGATAAGATGTTTATTGAACTGGTCCGAATAAAAGAATTTCAAATCTATTTTGGTTTTTCCAATGATTT
The DNA here is from genome assembly GCA_963556175.1 of Tipula confusa. NCBI lineage: Eukaryota > Metazoa > Arthropoda > Insecta > Diptera > Tipulidae > Tipula > Tipula confusa. Next base: position 201,083,536 of record OY744475.1, read on the forward strand.
TCACAAATTCACTTTAGTCGACAAAAAAAAAATATGAAAAAAGCTTTCAAAAGCTTTGTTTCTTGGAATTATGGTTTAGATATAAGTATGTATATATCCGAACTCAATCTATCGTTAGATACATATTAAGAAATTCCAAGAATTTTTTAACACAAAATTCAAGGACCAAATTTCTATATAATATTAAATTGAGTCATTCGTCTCATCATTTTATTTTTTTTTATATAATAATCCAGCATTTTAGTACTCTGTTGAATTGTTGTGACATAATTGGATATCAAATTTAATTTTCTTCTATCTATTCGAGTATGTTAAAAATCTATTATTCATTTTTGTTGTGACAAGTAGATATCAACTATAAAGATGTTATACGTACACGGGTAGAGCACAGTAGATTCATATTTCAATTGTCTAATGTATGGAATTTTTTTTGTCTATGCTTAATTTAAATAGCTCAATTTAAAAGTATTAGACTACAGCTGGTTTGGTAAATGTGGTGCGTTATCAGCTATTCCCACTATATTTCAGGTTGACAGTTGATTAGTTTTATATTATTAATGCAATATGAGGATGTTTTTTATGTTTGCTCCACGTTCCTAAAATCAGTGCGTTTTTTTTGGCCAAATCGATACAGGCAGACAAAAAAAATTTTGACAAGCCAACTAAAAAATGGCCGGTACAACATATAACATTGTTGGGCGTAATTCTAATTCATGAGCCATTGTTTGGTTTATTTTTGGCACTAAGGCCAATTTTGTTTGTACTATGTATAAGGAACTTGTCATCTAGCAAATACGGATAGGTTTGTTCCCAATCCGCTCTGTAATTTCTCGCACGATTTCGTTCGGTCTATATGGTCTTCTCTATGGATATTAATTGTGTGACAGGACATTATTATGCTAATATTTGACCAAGGTGACACGTGGTTTTGTACCATTATAAATCGTCAAAAATATGCCATTTTTTGAAACAACTGAAGATTGTCCATCGCTCAGTGAAAATGCTACATACAATATGGCTTCTTTCAAACAGTTGTTGTCTTGTATGAAACCATCAGGGGCTTTGTGTGTCTACCAGCTTTAGCCTCCCGGCATATAACGCAAACGACCTGCACCGTAAGCAACCGTACCGAAGCTCCCACCCCCGGATAATCCTAATATGGGAATAAGAGACCTTCCTTACAGTAAAACAGTATCTTAATCGAATTGAATTGTACGGGAAATGCTTCCAACATCAGGGTTGATGGAGTATTGACCTCAAGCAATTTTGACATTTTAATGGTCTCTGCAATGGCTGATTAATTAACAGCTTCAAAAACGGCTATTTGCTCGATCCTTGAAAGAGTGTCTGCCGCTATAACGTTCTCCATATCTGAGATGCTGTAAATCAGTTATGAACTGCCCCACAGACTCAAGATGTATACACTACCTTCTCCCTATTCTGCCTTATATCATTCACAACGGGTTTACAGTCGGTATAACGTTAAGTTTCGACCTCCGTAATGATATCGATAGTGTTTGATACCCAAATAAGCTGCCAAAAGCTCTCTGTAATAGTCGTTACCTGCGCCACGGTAAGTCGTTAAGAAAAAAACCTAGTTACTTCCATATTTGCTTCACCAATTGTTGCACTACTGCATCGAATGCAGTGTTTGATGCATTCATTATATAGTTGGTATACGTCCTGAACTACACGGATGAACCAGTCTTGTTGTCTCGTTCAATCTCTTCTTGTATGTCTTAAACAAAACGGTAATCCACACAGTGTTGAATACATCTCCATTTAGAGTGACTTTATTGCATATCGCGAGCCGAATGTCATCCGGCAAAATTCAAAGAGTCCAAATGGCGTCGAAATTATTGTCTTAGAGATGTCATTTGGCTCGATGGGAATTTGATTACAATGTTCGAACCAAATCTACCATCGTAACCGATTTTGCAACTAATTTGGAGTCAGCGGGTTTTCAGACAATGAGTGAAGTTATGCTTTACTATGATGCAGTGTTAAAACTATCTTTTGAGATCTCACGTACCTGCTCAGAAGATCAAACATCTCTGGTCCAATAGTATTTCTGTCCAATATAGACATTAACTTTCGGCGTTCTTTTTAATCAACTATCAGACGAGTTCTTTTTAAAAAATATGCTCCTAAAATGGGAATGGATACCTCGACGATAATGAGGCTCCAAACAAAATCTCTTCTGAGCCCATTATTTAAAAGAAGTCCGTGATCTCCTGTCTGAAAATGGTGTAAGGTATATTTCCGTTGTCTTTTGTAAGGCGAGAATCTAGTTCGCTGATGGCAAGTGAATGTTTCGTTGTTTCCTTTATTGGATGACACAGATACATTCACTTGCTGCTGAAGTAACTCAAACGAGTTTGAACCGTTCTTAAACCCGCGATTAAATAACGTCACGTAACTGCGTGACTGACATTTTTATGAGACGTATTTTTGAAACGCACCCTTATAACATTGACTGGGCGGCCGTATAGTAATAGTATATTTGCAGATATTTAGACCAATTGGACTTTTAATGACACATTATGGCTAATATAAAGGTTTTGTGCCATCTCTAGATTAACTCATTTTTGCAGATGATAGCTGGTGGTTTAAAGGTGGTAAATATTTAACATCTTTGATAGTTCGTGCAATAATAACGGTTCGAATGGTCATTTCAGGTCAAACGTATTTTTTGCGCTACCATTTTGAAATTGCGAGTATCCGCATGTAACAAATTATCCACGTCGTTAAACATTTGCTGACGAAAACATCCTGGATAATATATAATCTTGGTGAACCCGTATAGAGACATTGCAAAATATTTGTATGCCTAATTTTGAATATCTTCAAAACTTGTATAAAAATCGTATTAGTGATCTTGAATTTAAAATAGATGGCTTCCAACAATGAGATTTAAATTTAAATTTGATCGTAGATAGTCTCCCTGGAAGTTTTATAGCACTTTTGGCATTAACTAAATAAATTCTAAAACTATAATGTACTTCCAGGATTTATTAACCGATGTATTGAGTTGCGAATATATGACTTCGAAAAACAATAACAGAACGCGTGCAACTAAGTTTTTCATGTTTTTCGGACACAGTCTTAGTCAGAGTAATTTTAGCCTTTAACACGTTCGCGGACACCAAAAAAATATTTTTGTAACGTGTTGTGATACATAGCGTATTTGACTCAATACTGAAGATATCGAAGTCTGGGTTGGACTCAGAGCATTTAAATTTCAATTCAATAGCGATGCGACATGATTTCTATTTTTTTTTGTATTGACGTCATGTTCTACTCAAACGAATTGCTTACACAAATCTGGTCATGACGGTTATTGAAGTCGTGATTGTAGTACATTCAGTAAAATATTTTTTCCCTTTGCCTTATCCAAACTAATTATATTTTCATAAATATTTTCGCCTACAACCTCCAGAAATAGGAATCTTTTCTTTAAAATGAGCTGCTATTGCCGTTGATGGCCCAGATGTTGATGGCCCTGATGTTGATGGCCTTTATGTTGATGGCCTTGATGTTGATGGCGCCGATGTTGACCGGCTTAATGGTGACTTCAAATTTGAAGTAGTTGTAAATTGTCTTCGAATTAAAGATTTGGATACTAAATCTTGTCCAACTAATATATTCTCAGGTATTTGTATCATTGATTTAATCAAATGTTCCCTGAAGTTTAAAAATTCTGTATTTAACATAACTTTGTTGTACAAAAAAAATGAGTTCCACACCGATATATCTCACATATGAAACATTACTTTTTTATACCATCTTATGGTTTTTCTTGGTGATGAATAATAAGAAACCATCTGGTCTGCTCTATCGACACCAAACATATATTAATTGTAGAAAACTGTTTCGTTTGGTTTTCTCGTAAATTTGCTATTGGAAGTTTCAACAAGTTCCGGTTTAATTCCTGTGGTAATTTCGCCGCGAAAATGTGTTCAATTTTTTCTAATTTTCCTTTTCTAATTTTTCCTTGCAATTTGATCTTAATGTTCCAGTGGAATGAGTCTTACAATTTAAAAGAATTTGCTTAGTACTATACTATTATAAAAATGGTCCATAATAAGATGGTGGCCTTTATTAGTATAATGATCCATCAACCGTAGTACTAAATCGTCTAATCTTTTGTTGTCGTCTTTTCCCTGATAAATTTCTACATTTAATACATAGCCACCAGGAGATGTTAATTCATCAAATTTAATGCCATATTTAGCTCGCTTTCCTTTCGTATATTGCTTAAAACATAAGCGCCCTCTGAAAAGAAGGAGAGACTCGTCAAGTGAAAGCTGCTCTTCGGGGCTGTATGCTTTTTGAAAATTATTGATCAGCATTTTTAATCGGCTCACTTTTTCAGCTTTCCGTTATCTATTTCATTTGTGTTGTAACTAAAACAACGCAGCAATTTTTCGAACCGACGTCCTGATATAGTGGCTAGAAACAAAACAACACGGGATTTTGAAATGATGCAAAACGACTGTATCTGGTTTTATTTTTACCTGGATGTGTCAGTCTTTGGCCGTATTCATTCGCTGATACAACCAGCAGTTCAATGATATTTTCAGTGAAAATTTGATTAAATATTTGACGCGGTATTTAGCTTTGTTCAATTTGTATTTTAGGTCCAACCTCTGCATGATTAAAATGAAATTGACGTATTTCTCTGACGTCAGTACTCCAAACACCTTCCTCATGTTCTGAATGAATCAGTTCTTCATAATCATTATTATTGGCCAATGCAGCGAATTTATCATCATTTTCAGCATCGTGTTGAATATCATCATCAGAGTCGTTTTGATCATCCGTTCCGCTACTTTCACTTTTCTCGCTACTCGGTTCGTTATCTAAATCACCGGCAAACTCACCATCATCTTCAAATGGATCTTCTATATCCGATTCAGGTGTATCTACCTCATCAAATAACTTTCGAAGTATTTCTTGTTACTCTTCATTAATTTTTATTTACTAAGAATTTACGAACTACACAATGTGTGTGTGCTACTACACTCACACTTACACTGATTTAAAAAAAAAGGACTTACTGCACTTACAATAAATTAAAAATATTCCTTTTATGTCCACCGTTCATGCTCTACTGGCACATCAATTATTTCTCGAATTTATCTTCTATAAAAAGTAATAACTAACTGTACAAAACCAACAATAATTTATGTCCGTTTCACAATACCGACTAAAACAGAATAAAAAACAAAAGAGATTATTTTAGTCTATTTTCCCGTTATGTGATCATTTATTCGTTCAATTATTTACAAAAACCAACAATAGATCAACGCAGTATTGTTATTTATTTATATAACAAAATATAAAACAGATCAACATACAGGCGTAATTACTCACATATAAAAACCGTTACTAAAATGACACAAAATTCAAATTAATATAAAGACCCATACAAAATTTGACGGCTTATGCCGTCATGACTTTCTCTGAACAATTTTATCAAAAAAAAACTTTGAATACAATAAAATACCAATTTTAGGTATTTACGTGGGTCATACTGAAAATCCAGTAACGTTTTAGTGGGACATAAAAATGGCGCCTATATTATAAACCATTGAAACGTTGACTGCTTTTATCGTCATGTCCCAAATTAAATTTGTTTCGATGACTGCTATTACCGTCATGACTCATAAAATGCACTTTTAAATGACGGAATAAGCAGTCATGTCCGCGAACGTGTTAATATTTTTTCACTATAATTTATCATTTTTTATTAATTTTACACGAAAACTATGATTTTGATTTGTTTACAAACAAATATGTTGACTTATTTGACCGAAACAATTTTTTGTTGAGTTATGGGTGGTATTGCAGCTACTAATTTTCAATTTCACATAAACAGCCAAATTTTTGCATTTTTTTTTGGAGATATAATTTCAATTGTACAAACTTTCCATTACCTGCAGCTGCCAACGATAAACTACAGAAGACTAATTTTATTTACTAAAATATCAGGAGCATGAGGAGAAACAATGGCAGGTTGTTCACATCTTGTCGGAAAACTTTCAAACTTTTAATGCCCTTGGAATTTCTGATTCGTGTTTTTCTGATTTTATTGATGAGTGCAGTGCTCGTGAATCAGCTACCATACTCAAATTTCGATGGATGATTTCATTCTCGATTTTTCAAAAACCGCAGTTCATTGTTGTATAAGTTTCATGGTTTAGTTATCACAGTATCTGAACCGAAACGCATTATCAATACTTGCTCAACCTATGTAGGTAACGTTTTATACAGGTAAAACGGTTCTCACTGCAAATTAAATGCTCAATCATGGACTTAATATCACAAATTCGTCTTTTTACTCTCAAACTAACAGGACCAGAAATATTCCTCATATTGATTACGAAATATTCAAAGCTTTACTTATTTGTAAATAGTGACCTAACCATAGTTGTACACAGGCTTTTTCGTCGAAAAAGTATACATTGAAGGCTTTTGGATGGCTGACTGTCTGCTAACCCTGAAACGAAAGAACGCCTAACAACTGTATAAACTATCATACAACTACTATTCTCGAATTACTTTTTTTGAGTTATACTATGCCATAAGTGCTCTTAAAAATAGAATGGCTTCTGCGGGATTGATGGAATAACAAATGATGTCGTAAAAAAACTGGCTTGCTTCCTGGTAGATACTCTGTCTTTCATTCTTAATCTGAGTGTGAATACCAGTATTTTCCCATCATCTTCGAAACGAGCAGTCGTCATCCCAATTTTCAAGAAAAATGATAAAAAAAAAATTAAAACAATTTTCGTGTAACCTCGCTTATTTCCGTTTTTTTTTTTCAAAAAGATTTTGAAATTTAGGATTGAAATTTAGAAATTTCCGTGTCAGAGAAAATACAAATTCAGAAAGAGTGCTCGTTTTTAGATCCAATAACCGAGAGACAAACGCGTTTGATAGAGTAGAACATCCTATATTCTCCTAATGAAGCTTTACCACTGTGGGTTCCGAGTTACAATACTGGAGTGGTTTTGTTTTTATCAGTGTGAGGATAGCAGGCGGTCTGGTTAAAGGCACACAATTTACTATTAAGCGATAAAACTAAGATCATACTAAAAAGAAGTAAGTTGGTTCCAGCATTATCACGATTTTGATTGCATTAAAAGAAAGTATAGGTTCATCTACTTCTTGTTTCTCTCTAGATGTTAAAATTGAAAATAACTTGAATGGAAGTTGCATACTGGAAAACTCAACTCTAGACTAGACTATTGTTGGTTGCAACGAAAATGTATGCATTGTGATTCGTGTGGCCATTATGGTCTAAAATTACATTAAGTACAGTCTATATCCGGCAAAAATTTATCATCCGCATAGTGAGTTTTAAAGATGCGAGTTTTCCTTCTTAGCATTCCAGAGCTTGGGTAGCCTCTTCAGCACATGTTTGTGTTTACGGTTCTTCGTTTATTTTTTATTGTTAGTGGAGATGACTTTATGGATTATGCAGGCTATAATTTAATAAAAAATAAAAATGGCTAGTGGAAAACTTCTCCGTTAAACAGTTATTGCCTTCCTACGGTCCATTCTTAACTATTCAAAAATGCTTACAAAGTTCTAATAGTTGTATTCTAATGAAAATTCTGAGTTTAGCACTCGTTTACTCGTGAACCGGCAGTACTTCAAAGTGCTTGCATTCGGCGTGTATATTATCAACATCTGCTTTGAATATGTAGATACAGTGGTGTAACGGATCATAACATCATCGATAAGGTATTTCTGAGATTTGCACAAGAGTTTGGGTATTTTAAACGAGGCTATTTTGTTTTTCTTCTTAAGTGGAGTAATGTTTCCGGTTTATTTTAATTATAATTTTCATATGGAACCCCTTGTAAAATTCGGAATGTGTTACCTTGCCTTTATTGTCTGAATTCATATTGCAATAACAGTATTTTTGGATGCTGATTGAAAGTTTTGATTGATTGTCCAGTAGAAAAAGCCTGGTAATGTTTTGTGGCTTTTAAACATTCTCTTTTATCCATTTTAATTCTCTTTTTATAACATTTCGATGTCTGTTAGAGAAAACAGCGAATTAGCTACCTTATCAGAACTTACTGCGATATCGGTTAATTTAAGACAAACAAAAATAAAGAAATTAGCGTCAAAATCTTTAAAAAGGAAGAAGACAGGCAATTTTTTTCTATAATTGTGGCCTATTTCACTTTTTAAATAATCTCGACGAAAACATTCAAACTTTCATTGTACCAACCTAGACCAAACTTGCAATACTGAAATTGCTTTAAAAATGCCCTTTTAAAACGACCAAGTGTCAAAACTATCATAAACCCACTAAAGGTCAAACATTGAAGTCAAATAATACAAAATAACAAATTTTTATTCAAATTTATAACTTTTAAAAGCTTATACATTTTTTCAACTCATTAACCTGAAATAGGGATACAAAGTAACTAAAATAAAATAAAAATCATTACAACTTTATCAAGGCCACATAATAAAATTTAACTACCCCTAAAATATTTTCATATCCTTTTTACCACAATACCATTTTCAAAAATAACGTCCTTCCGGATAATAAATTTTCAACAATAGATTTTTTTATTGTTTTGCTGACACTCGCATTTTATATACTATGCATATATACAAAGCTCCAGTAATTCTACACAGTTGTACATAAAGTTTTGAAGAATAACCGCACAATAGCAAAAACAAACTGTATCACAAGAACTTCTTGTCTAATATTTTTTTTTTTAGTGGTTTCGGTTCAGTTACGCTTAAAATATCATCGTACACACACATATATACACACACACCAATGATTTCACTTAGATTCACCGCAACAAAACAAAATCCACGACTTTACAATGAATTCATTTGTCAGGTTTAAACAATTTACAATATCAATCGAGAACAAAAGACTGCCAACATAAAAATAATAATTTTCCTATGTTTTCATGTTGCCACGTTCTAACGACGAAGCATTAAAAGAAAATGTTGATAAAATTTAGATGATTTACAATCATAGATGGTGACAGTTTTTGAAATGTCATGTCTGTGGTTCCTTACAATTTTGTTTTACTCTTCGTGTTTCAAGGTGAAATACTTTTTTTGATCATAATTTTTCCAATTGACCTGTAAAATATTGACTCGATAAATTAGTGATGGAAAATTGAAACGTGGGATTATATAAAAATAAATAGAAAATTTTCTCGTTTTATTTGTTCGAAACCATGGAAATGGAAAAATACAGTATTATACGGTTGAGTGGTTCGAAAATCAAACGTGTATACGTATTTGAGTTAAAAATGTACAATTTCAACAATTCTCTAAAAAATACCAAATTAACAGCCATTTCGATTTTACAAACAACTAGTGAGTTTTTTAAATGCTTTACTTATGCAAACATGACATCGCTGAAAGGTGACCCATATTATATATATAAAAGTCAGATGTGTTCATCAATCATTTCATTACACGTTTAAATCTTACAAAATACATATTCGATTTTTATGTCCGAGAAATGTATTTATGTCGATCTTCATCTGCCAAAAAAAATAAAAAATAAAATAAAAAATGTTGCCAACGTGAATTAATCGATAAAATTTTTGGTTCAACTATATACGAAAAACGATAAAAAAAAAGTTCCAAAAAAAATTTATTCATCAATCAATAAAATAAAATGAAAATTCTTGGAAAATTGTTTAATAGAATGATAAACTATATAAAAGCATTTTGCCCCAAAAAAAAAAATAATACGTAAAGTTCAAGCCAAGATTAAAAATTCTAATTAATAATTATATTGTTATCAAAATTTACGATAAGAAAATTTGTGTTTTATTTGTGAAAAAGAATTTTCTTTTTGTGTTATTTGTTATCATTTTGGGCGAAAAATGGAAAATTTAAATTAAATTGAGATTAATCAAAATTAAAACAAAATATTTCATTGTAATGTTATTTAATAGAAAATGACAATTGAAGAGCTTTTTTTTTGAAATTTTCCTTTGAACGAACATCTAATTAATTTGATTTAGATTTAATAAAAATAATGAGATGACTTAAATAAGCTTTGTGCTTTTTAATTGGGTTGAATGTATAGAAAATGATTAGCAAGTTTTTGGTTTAGTTTTTTTTCAGACAATCTCGAGTTGGTTTAAACTTAATAGGATTGCATCAATTTTCAACTTAAATAAAATAAAAGCTTCAAAAACGCTGGATATATTTTTTGGCTTTTTTTTATGATTTCACCGTTGACGGTTTCCATCTTTAGTACCCGATATAGATTTTCGTTTCTAATAAACCAAGGTGTATTGAAAATGCATCGCAGTACCTTGTTCTGGAACGTTTGTATAATCTTAACGTTTGTTTTCTTTCTGCTTCCCCAGAACTGAATGCCATAGTTCCACACAGGCTTAGGTACTTGCCTGTATAAAAGCAGCTTATTGTAAATGGTAAGGTTACTATACCAATGAGCCAATGCATTTTACTGAATTTTAAATCCAGTTCTTGCCCTTTTTTACATATTTTTTCCATTTTAACTTGGCATCGAGCGTCATACCCAGATTTTGGCTCACTCAATTTTGTTCTCCATTTTTTTGCAAGTTGGCAATCTCATTCACTATGTGCTGTAATTTGCTGGTTGTCTCTTCGATTATACCTCTAACCGTGCCAAGACAGCACACTCCCTTGTCATGCGCCTGTTTCATTTCTTTTGAATGATGAGAACTCTCCTTCTTATTTCACTCTTAAATATCTCCCTTCATTAAATGATTTCAATATCTCAAAAACTACTTAGGAAAGTCACGATGTAAGTTATATTCTAGTCTTCGGTGCCAGACTCGATCAAAGGCATGGTCAACATGAAAAAGAACTCCATAACATATAACTTTTTGTTTTCAAGCGTCTCTATCACGTTCTTGAATCTGTAAACCTACTCTATGGTGGAGTGTTTCTCTCTTAAACCAAATTGGTGAAGTGGTAACATGTATCTTTCTTCAATCAGTGGTTTCATCCTTTTGAGAAATAATTTTTCGAACTGTTTGGACAATGATAGTAATACAGATATAGGTCTGTATGACATTCTTTCCTTAGGTGGCTTATTAGGCTTTTAGACGCTTGGATAACGCTGAATTTATTGACATGTGTGACTGATTGGTGTTGCTGGATTTCTCTGTCTTGCTGACAGTTGGTAATTGGTTTATCTTTGCTCTCGACATGTTCACATTAGTGCTCATTTCCGGAGACTACTCAACTTTCCTTTTACTGGAAGAATTCACTTCTGTTTTTTGCTGTTTTGGAGCATTTTTGACTTTCTCATTGTCTCTTTCTTAATCTCCCTCGTTGGTTATAGGTGCTCGATTGAATTACCACCTTTCGTTTCCTTGTTGTTGTTTTCCTGGTTTAGGGCTTCTAATTTTTTATCTTCTCCAATAAGTTGTATATGGTGCTGCATCCATTGAATTGCTTTGTTTAATTCTATATTTTCTTGTCTAAACTCGGCTAGAGCTTTGATTACATCCTCAGATTGGGGGTTATTATTAGCTACTTGGGACGCAGTTGCGACTGCCGCAGCCATCTTTAACTGTAGTTACCACTATACATTTGGAACCTTTATAGTTGGTGATCTCTACATTATTGTGTTCTAAGGAAAGTTGTTCTTTTTATTTGGTAATAGCTGGCCCCACCTAGGATCCATGGTATCGGCAACCAAAAATGATGATTCATTTAGAGCTGTTCGAGAAACATCCGTCTCATTTTCCAATTTTGTTAGGTTATTATTTCTTATCATTATAATGTCCAAGAGTGGCACGAGAAGTAACGGTCTCCCATGACAGAGCTCTGCGTTCATAGGAAGGCTATATCAAAACTTGCTTAGGATATCTTTCGAACAAACGTTTGATTAATTTTCAAGTTGCTCGACTTCATAATAACTTCTGAAAAATGTTGGAAAATTTCAATTAGATCACTTAAATAGTACTCCTGACCTAACATGAGACCTAGACAGACCTAACATGAGACACGAAAGTTTATTTAAACGAATATAAAAAAACTCTGGAAATTAAAAACATTAAGCCACCCTAAAAAATGCTTCAAATTACATTCGCTTATACGGCCAAATAGTTCATCGAATTAGATCAGGGCATATGCTTTAATACAAAGCACTGCTTCATGAGGTGGAAAACAAGCCATTAAAACTGCCAAAGCTGATGACGTTTAGTTAAGATTTAGTTAAGGTTTAGTTAAGGTTTAGTTAAGGTTTAGTTAAGGTTTAGTTAAGGTTGTTATCATGCATTTATGTATTGATCAGGTTAAACAACCAAATTTTAAACAGATTGATATTTGGTTTTCTCGTTTAGTTTTCCCAGTTATGGAAACGCAGGACTAAAGGTCTTCCAGTACGTGTTTGAAACTTTTGAATTTGAAGCCTTAGGATTGATACTGCTTAATTTGTGTTATCTTAGTTTAAGAGGCTATCAAAATTACTTTGACCTCGACATTTTCGTCCATAGATACAACTGCTATATGCTCGTTAAAGCCTTTATGCAATTTCTGATGTGGCTCTGAAGCCATGCAGCTTAAATTCGATTTCACTTGGCTATACATCGTGGAATTTTGATTATTTTCAAAATTAGATGTTCTTCTTTGATAGCTTATTTTTAGTAGATGTAAAAGCCGTAGAATCTGAAAAAATATTTGTATTGCTTATAATGGTGGGTGCCAAACTGCTAACTAGCATAATGGGTTAAATATCTTAACGGATTAAGAAGGCACCTGATGTTTTGATCCTTTGACTGTTTTATGGTCGTTATACATTAAATTGAAATAAATCCATCGAAAAATTCCAGACCGATAGCATGAACGGTTTCGTCAAGGTTTTCGTCACTGATGCTGTACCGTAATGTGATTGTACATAGACAGTTATGCTTTGGCTCTTCCGTAAACATACTTGTGCAGATAGATTCGAACTAAAATAATGATGATTGTTTCATAGTTAGTTGGTCCTACTAGCTAGAATGAAACATATTAGCGGTTTATTCAAATTGGAAAGAAACATCAAAAACCACTTTCGACTTTGTAGACGAGCTTACTGTTCCTCTAGTAACCTTTTGAAATCTTCTACCTCGTACTACTTGAAAATTATTTATTGTTTCAAAATTTTCAATAAAAAAGGTATTTCTTCTGCATTGTCAGGAACATAGCAAAAACTATCTTTTAAATTATTTTTATAAATAAATAAATTTACCTGAGTCTACGAAATCTTTTGAAGTGAAAGTACTCCATTTAAAATACAAAATCAAAATTAGGTTGCCTCTCATCTTGGGATTTCTACAAAATCTCAAGGTTTTCGGCGAAACTCTAAGGGAACGTAACTAGAATATGATACATATAAAAGTCAGACATTAACTTTTTAGTTTCTGGTTTTATTTTGTATAGCAATAAAATCAATATTTTTTTTGCAAGCCCCAAATCAGTTAGATGCATTGGGTTAAGCGGAAATTGTTTGACCATTCCAATTCCAGTTATTTCTAGTATATTTAACACCCTTTTATTGTGTTCTGAATCTAAGCGATTAACGAAACTATAATCAGTCCATAAATTGCCGGAAATTATATTAAAAACTAAAGTTTTACCAATTATAAAACCCACATTGATCACTTCCGTAACAGCCCTTAAGTGCGTTATGTTATTTGACAGATTTGCAAAAGGATTTTTCTAGGGCATCAAAAGTAAAAGTTCGTAAAGTAATTTTTTTTATAGAGTTTGCTATTCAGAGGTAGGATGACCTACACCCACCCATGCTCCTACAATAAAAGGTGGACGCTTACGATATTCAGCAAATGAACCAATAATTATTTAAGAACTTTTGTAAGAAGATTAGAATTATTAATTCATTCTCAAAATGATTAGAATTATTTAATTCATTCGGCCCAGTAGCTATTAAAAGTTTGATTTATTTTATCGTCTAAACTGTTATCTTGTCATTTCAGATATAATTCTATAACTTTTTGATTTAGAAAAATTATCCATTATATACCAATCAAAGTAAAAACATTAAATTGTATACACAAGTGATAGAAAATGGGGAACCCCCAAAATAGTTTTGATGAAATTAAAAATAATGTAATGAACACTAATCTAATGGTCGATTATATACAGACAATGAACTCGTACATAAACCACAATAGTAATTAGGAAAATGAATTTAACAGATTAACCATAAAATGACTACAATTTTATTACTATAAATAATTAATTAGTAAAAATTTTAAATATTATAGTTTAACCATAAAAAAAGAACATAAGAATGATAAATTTCGTGTATTACTATGGCATTCACAGGGCACAGGAAAAACAAAATTAAACAAAACCGAAAATAAAAATTTCTTTAAATGCAAAATAATGTGCAACAAGGATAGATATATAATTAAAAATATATTTTTGTTTCGCTTTCTACTGGCATGCAATCACTAATATACATTTTATATTTTTTTTCTTTTGAATGCCATAGTAATATACGAAATTTATCATTCTTATGTATTTTTTCTATGGTTTAACAAAAACAACTTTTCATGCTAATCAACGCAACCACATTAAAATAAAAATGTCAATAATTAAAAAATGGCCACAAGTAAAAGTGGTGCTTTCTTTATGATTGTGGAAAATCTATTAAATCCGTCTATGGAAACAAACTCCATCCAGCAGGCTTGTCATGGTTATAAGAATTATAATTCTTTCGTTAACCACTATAGCGTTGTGGAATACATCACGTAATTGACTTTATAGTAATTCAAAATAAAGACAACCATACGACGTATTGGGCCACATACGCGATTTTTTAGTAAGTAGATAAACAAGTAAAAATTTCGAAATTGTGGAAAAAGGTATACTCCATATTTCAACCATTATAAAATAAATCATAAAAGGCCAGAAAAATAAAAGGAATGGCATTTGGGGACCTTAAAAGTAGATTTCAAATAAAACATACATCTGGAGGGCACCTTTTATATCAGCCTGCAAAATGTGTTTAAATAATAACTACGTGCTGCATTCTTCACAATATTGCTACAAAAAATCGTATTCCTTTACCATCAGATGAAATTCATCAGACGAAGGCAATCGAATCGGATGAAGTACCTGGTGAAATCGAAGAACACGATCAGAGACAGAACGGTGCTCATGTACGTCAATTCTTGAACTGTTTTAAAATGTAAACATACCGACTTCTAAACGCTTCCTCTTCTAAAGCTTAGATCTAGGTTGCATCAGCTCGATGGCACTCAAAGTAAAGTTGAGTTCACCTGATATTGCCAGTACTTCGTGCTCCAATATTATAGTTCTATTGCACAGCCCAATGTCTACTTAAACCTAATTCAAAATCATCCTTCATTTTTGAAAAATTAGCTGCCTAAAATGATATACGTTGTATTTACCTCTGATGTTGGGCCGACGTGTATGTAAATAAACTAAACCCTAAATATAAGTTTACCTACGTTAACCTCAACACTATTTTCTCGATTTCTGGCAAATCTTTTGGTAGTGCTCCACCAGTTCCCTTTGCAAATTTGTTAAGGTTGGCATATTTGAGTTTTGTGCACGATTTCAATTCGGCAAACTTAGCTCTAATTTCCTGAGCACTTCTCTTCGTATAACTGACTGGTAGAAAATATTGTAGAAGCAATGTCGCTCCACATCCATTTTATCTCGCTAGCAGCTAAATTGTCATTACCAGCAAAATATTTTCGATATTTATTAAATAAACAAATTTAAGGTTATGTATTATACTCAGCATATTAAAATTGCATGCTGAGTAAAAAAAATTGCATTGCGCAAACCATCTATATCATTTTACGCAAGCGAATTTGCAATTAGCAAATCCGCCATATTTATCAACATACGAATTGCTAGATTATCGAGTATTTGCCCCATTGTGTAAATCTTTTCAACAAGGGTAATATTATATTTCTCTATCGCAGACATGCATTAGACGTTTTACTAAAGCCAAACAATTTGCTGGGAATTGTTTCACGTTTTTAATCTTGATTAGCCATGACTTTAAAAGTTTAATTTATTTTATTTTATTTTATTTTATCTTTTTTTTATAAAACAAAAAAATTATTTTAAAATTGCTTTTTGTTTGATGTTCACCCAATGACAGTCGGAAAACAATTGTAAGGTATTTATATATATATATATATATATATATATATATATATATATATATATATATATATATATATATATATATATATATATATATATATATATATAATATACTATCCGATGCATTAGCAATAAATTGTGATGAGGAAAATTTAAGTTCCCGTTAATGTTGATGCCTTACGAAAACCAAAGTACCATTTATTTTTTAATTAATTTATTTTTTTATTAATTAATTTATAAAAAGTTTTTCATTTGGTATACATTTCAACAATAAGTTTATAACCATAATGAAAATAAATTCAATTAAACTTGATGCAAAAGTATTTGTGATTCATCTTTTTTATGCATAAGTATTTGTGATGTTACTTACTTCTAAAATACCAATTACAAAACTTAAAAAAATTAAATCAACTGGATGTTTAGGAACCCTTATTCGTTAAAACTTCATTCAAACGATTTGGAATACTGTGGTATAAATTATGGATAAAGTCCAACAGAATTTGGTTCCATATACCTCTACCAGTTCGTACTTTAATTTGTTTTCCGTCCTTCCAACTTTATAGGGATTATTCTTTTAACATGTGCTCAAAAGTTTTTAATAATATTGATATCAATGCTTTGTGGTGGCCAATCGAAGCGATTTTGATAGAAATCATTAAAAAATTTTGTAACTATTCCCTTTTTTGGGGAAATAAATTGCTTTTTTGTGCAGACATTAGCTTTTACTCAGGTTTCTTTTAAACAAGCAACAGTGGGACTGATGCATTACGACAGTTCTATAATTTTTTAACCTGGTGGCAAGAACTTGTAACGGATCAAGGTGTGAGTCCCATTAAAGTATGATAGCCGGCTAGAGCTCAGGGTGGGGCGTGGGGGTTGCAACGCATGCTTGGAAGCTGTAAGTCCCGGCACGCAACCGGACTTGCAACCATCACATCACGAAAAAGAATAACACAAAACAAATATTTATACTATTACAGTTACTTTAATTAATATAAATAAATAAAGAAACCACGACCAAGAAAAAATTGAAGAAAAATAAATTAATAAGAACTTAAATAAATTAACTTTATGAAATCTTAATTAAATAAAAATAAATTTAAAAAAAATTACATAAATAAAATTTAACTAAATGTTGTGTATCCATGCGGCTTCTGGTTCATCTTTGGCATCATAAACTCTGATAAAAACACACCCTGATTTCTTCTGGTATCTCGTGAAAAATAAATATACATATATACATCATCCTCTTCACCGCATGGCTCAAATACTCTTTGTAAATTTTCTGCCGTAGTAAAATATGTTATTAATGACGTCATATCGTTGATTTATGGTCATTATCTTCCGTAAGATGACCATATATGTTATTCCGTTTACACAAAGTACACAAAGTTGTATCGTGAATTTTTTTTTTTTTTTAGACTTTTTCGGAAAATTTTATTTTATTACACAAGATAATAAACGATTCTTGTACAAAAATTATTACAGTTTATACACTCAAAAACTTAATTTTATTTACAATTTTTAATTAACAAAACAAAATTGGTTTTTTTTCTTAATTTTTTCAATCAAAATTTTTGATCCGATTTTCAATCTTTACTGAAATAATTATTATTTCGATCTTCCACGAATGACACAAAACACGACTTTCTATACCTACTCCGTTACCCGTTACTTATTTTGTAAACAAATAATGTAGGGGCAATGAGCAGGTATATAACATAAAAAAAAAATTTAAAATAATTTAAACAAAAAAAATTCAGGGGTGGACACATATAAATAAATTTGACACAGGGGAACGAGCACAACAAGTTGCTCGTTACAAGCTCTTTGACTCAATGACTTATCATTGACCATGCATCGAATGGTATTAATTTATTGCCTCTTATTGTCTTTATTGAGGTCGTGGTCACAGACCAACGTTTCTTACGGTATTATGATTGTTTTTGTTTCTGGGCTTGATATAGAATTGTATTTATGTGACAATTATAGGTTTTGGCCAATATTATAAGTGCGGTACCACCTTTATATTCGGCTAACACAGCCTCTTCTATGCTAATTTCCCGGGTTTTTGCATTTCCGTATTTTAACGACGAGTTTTTATTAAAAACTAAATTAAAAAATTATGATTAGAGTAACCATAATTTAAAACAGTTGCAAAACAAACATATATATATATATATATATATATATATATATATATATATATATATATATATATATATATATATATATATATATATATATATATATATATATATATACATATATATATATATATATATATATATATATATATATATATATATATATATATATATATATATATATATATATATATATATATATATATATATGTATAAATATATATATATATATATATATATATATATATATATATATATATATATATATATATATATATATATATATATATGCGTTGCATTAAAATTTGTGTTCATAAAAATTTTAGTTTTACAATTAAATAAATTATTAAGACTGTGTCCGAAACCCATGATAAATATTTGTGAATAAAAATTTTTGACATTTACTTGATATAATCGAAGACACTCAAATTATCACGGTCAGTTAATATATGATAGTTTTTGACAAATATCAAAACATTCTAAATAAAAGCCAAATTCATAGCGTAGCACACTCGGATATATACAATAAAACAAAGAAAATTCACTATCTGGTTTTGTTATATGTTACTACCATTCAAAAATTATTGAAGAAAAATTTGAATTATTTTTTTGCTGCTATGCCAATTTCAATAAACAATTAACACTTTCGTGGACACAAATTTCTTAGAAAATGCTCGCACATTGACACATGCTATAATTTTGGATCTAGACGAGTTACATAAAATCTGATTAATGTTTTGGGATCGTAATTGAATCAAATTAGATATAAATTTGACGCAGTTAAAATACAGTTAGTAACGAGTCTATTGACAAATGCCGATTTGTTCTATTTACATGCCAACGTGTCGTATAGTTGTTACGCCTCGAAAACAGTGAATTTAAAAACATATAAGGCGGGAAAATACTTCATTCAATTATTAAACTTTTCAGACAGCGTAATAAAAAATTGGAAATCTAGGGGAATATTTTTCAAATAAATGTCACAAATATTTATGATAGGATTCGGACACAGTCTAAATATCATTTAAATTTATAAAAAAAAATCTTTAAGTCTTACGTATAAAAAAATGTATTTACTCTGGTGCAAAAGTATTTGTGTTACAAATTACTATTGTAAAAGTATTTGTGTTGGGACAGTTTTAATAAAAAATCTTACTAATTTGGAAAATTTAGTTAATTTTATTCAAATTTGGTATGAACTCTGCCCACCTAAATTTAATATGACCTCATTTAGTCTTTTGAGGATTCCGCGAAATAATTTCTATGGGTATTTTACTCTACACATCAATATACTCTTCTCATAACACTTTCATGCTTCGTCCAACTGTTTATGGTGTATCACGTTTAAAATATTATTATTATATATATAATATATATATATATATATATATATATATATATATATATATATATATATATATATATATATATATATATATATAGTGCGTTGCATAACTATATAACCACTCGTTTTTTTGATTTTTTAAAATAACGAATTTAAAAATTTCAAAACTTTTAATGCAAAAAGTTGTGTAAGGATGAAATATATAAAATACAAGAAAAAACCGTTACAATATTCAATCGTTTTAAACAAAAATAATAAATATTTAAATTTGCCTTGTTGCATAACTATATAACCAGTAGGCCTTTTGATGGTTTTTTTTCGCTGTTTTATAAATTATAAAAATTTTAGTATTAGTTCACCTTGCTTCCTTACAACTTCAATCTTAAAAAAATAATGCCACGCGGAAAATATTTATAGGACAAAGAAAAAGGCAAAATTCTGGCCCTTTCCGAAGAAGGTTTTTCGTTAAGACGAATCGGGCAAAAATTAAACCACAGCCATGTTACCGTTGGCAATTTTTTAAGAGATCCGGTTAATTACGGGACAAAAAAACGGAGGGCCAAAAAAAAAGATGAGTTTACGCGAAACCCGTGGGTTGATTAAAGCCGCGAGTAATACTTTCAAAAGCCTTTAGCGCCTGAAAAGCGACCTTAAATTAAATGTGTATCGGAGCACAATCTGTCGGTGTTTGAAAGTTGCTGGTCAACTGAAACATAGTAAACCGATATCAGCGCCTAAGTTATTGCCACGGCACAAAGTCGCCCGTCTTCAATTTGTTAGAGCAAACATGAGTCGCGACTGGTCAAAAGTAATTAAAAAAATAATTGTTTCGTTGTTATGAAAACTACACGATTTTATCAAAACTAACCCATTAATCAATTACAGGTGATTTTTTCCGATGAAAAAAAATTTAATCTTGATGGTCCGGACGGCACTCAGTACTATTGGAGAGATATGAGAAAAGAGCCAAAATACTTTTCTAAATGAAATTTTGGTGGTGGTAGTTTAATGGTATGGGGTGCTTTCTGTTCAGCGGGAACTCTTACCTTAGTGTTTCCATCTACCAAAATGAACAGCGTAGAGTACATTGGCGTGTTAGAAAATCATCTATTACCTTTCTTGTACATAAACCAAGATGAAAACTGGATTTTCCAACAAGATAATGCTCCAGTACATACGAGTTGGAGTACAAACTCATGGTTTGAAACACACGGCATACCAGTATTATATTGGCCCGCTTGTTCGCCAGACCAAAATCCGATCGAAAATCTTTAGGGAATATTGGTTAGAAAAATTTACGAAGGTAACCGGCAATTTGACACTGTAGAGGAATTAAAAGTAGCTATTCAACATGCCTGGGAGGAAATATCACCCGAAATTATCCATTCGTTGGTTAGAAGTATGCCGAATAGAATTTTAGCTATAGCGGAAAACAAAGGTGGATCAACGAAATATTAACATTTTTGTTTGTATTCATTTTTATTAGTTTTTTATTAAGTTAAAGTTATTGAAATAAAAGTGGTTATATAGTTTTGCAACAAGCCAAATTCAAATATTTATTATTTTTGTTTAAAACGATTGAATATTGTAACGGTTTTTTTTGTATTTTATATATTTCATCCTTACGCAACTTTTTGCATTAAAAGTTTTGAAATTTTTAAATTCGTTATTTTAAAAAATCAAAAAAACGAGTGGTTATATAGTTATGCAACGCACTGTATATATATATATATATATATATATATATATATATATATATATATATATATATATATATATATATATATATATATATATTTATATATATATATCTTAAGACGGCAAAAGAACTCAATTAGCTAAACTTGACATTGCAAGACATTGTGCAAATTTTGGATAGATTCGCAACTTAGCAAAATATTAAGCGATGCCTTTATTTTGAATATTGCGTGTGTGGACTCATTTAACGTTTAAAACATAATTGTATAGATAGAAAATATTGAATAAAACATTTAGGACACCGACTTATTTCAGACTTATTGACTTATTTGACGCCATCTTAAGTAAGTCGATCAAGCCGTCCCAATTTTTGCTGACTTATTTTGACAGCTCTATTTAAATATAAATATTTTTACAATCTGCTAGTTGAATACTAAACGGGACGAGTCTCGGCTAACCAATGATATAGACGCATTTGTTAGTCGATAGTGGAAAAATAAATAATTTAAATAGTGCAAGTGGAATTTTTTAGTTAAGTTTAGTGTTATATTTAATTTTATTTGTATATTTTGACAATTTAATTTAATTATTATTATAGAATTATTAAGTTATATTATTTACACATTTTTTTGGTTTTGTTATTGCTTATAAATGCGAGCGTAATTTTGGTTGTTCCTTTAGGTATGGTGTTGTGTTTACGGGGCATTTTACGAAGGCTTTGTAATGCTAGACTTTTCGTGGCCGTTACACTGAAGGCGCTTTTATGGTGCATTCATTCGAATTTTCTTCAGTATTTTTTTTCATAAGAGTTGGTTCAACATTTGTCGGGCGTGCAATTTTGTTCGTTGAAGAGATCGGACGTGTTTTTGTTCGATCTCTTAATTTTTTGAAATTTGTTTTTGTGGTTTGAGTTGTGTAGTTTGTGAGAATGTGTGAATCGGGTGATGAAGTGGATCTTGGACTCTGTCGTTTTTCCCAGAGACAGGTGTCAGTGCATAATTTTTGATTGTGCATTTTTATTTTATCTGATAGTTTGAGAATTTTAGTTATTTTTGTGTTCGTGGTAAACACGTTTTTTTAACATATATATGTATTACTGTTGTAGGTTGTTATAGTATATAGTTATAGCATATAGTTATCTGTGTATATGTGCACATATACTATGTTATATATAGTATTATATATTACGTTTTATGTGTTTATGTGTATATGTATGTGTGTGTATGTGTATGAATACATGCGTATATATAGGGGTGTATTGAAGGGGGATTCATGTAGGGCTTAACAATTTATCGGATTTAGTAAAGACGGAAAGATGTTTAGTTTAAGAAGTAATTGTTGTGTGAGTGTCTTTAAAACATAATTTCCTGAATTGGAGGTACCGTGGTTTTTGGTTTTTCAAGTGTTTGTTGTGTCTAGTGTTCATGTGTGATGTGTTTCGATTGTCGTTAATGGCATGGTTCGTGCTCATCGATTGTGTATTGAATCACGGTGTCATGGTCTGTTGCTGTTGAGGTTTGTGAGGATTCCTATATAGTATGTGTGGATTGTCTATTACTATATGTTTTTTTTTTGTTTTTGTTATTGTGAACTCTATTGTCTCTGTAATAAAGAGGGTGTTTTTTTTCTTTATATCATTCGTGTCTGATTGAATCTGATTGGATAGGTTCCTGTTAGAATGTTTCTGTTGATTGTCAGTTATGTGGAAGTGTCGATATGTGTTCCCGGTTTGAACACATATCGACACTTCCACATAATATCGATATGTGTTCCCGGTGCTGGTGTGAGGTGTGGACATTGACATTGCTTGGAATTGCCTTTGACTGGACAGATTGGGGATGGTTGTGAGATGTGTGGATGAGAATGGATTTGGTTTGTTCGTGCCAGGGGGGGGGGAGGAGGTTGTGGTTTGTGTAAGTCTTTGGTTTGTACTTAATGTTTTTGTATTTTAGATTTGCATTTGTTGGGTATGTTTTATATTATCAAAAAAAAAATACATTTTTATATAATTTTTGTGTTCATATTTTGTATATCGTTATATGGTCGTTAGGCGAACGTATTTTAGATGATGTTATTGACAATGAAACATTTTCATATTTTTGACTGTCACGGTTTTATTACCATAGTCAATGAGCACAAAAAAGGGGGGCGGATGATGCGTTTTATTTCGATTTGTTTATTGCCCAAACGCGGAGAAGTGTGAATGTGTACCAAATGTAAAGAGTCACCTGGTTTGATTTTGATTTATCCGCTGCACGAAATGGGGAATTGGGTTTTGTTGTTGTTAGAGGAGTGGAGTCACAAAGTGTAGATAATTGGAGTAAAGGTGATAGGGTGGTCAGTGGGATTGAGTGATTTTGTTGCAAAGCATAGTTGCAATAATGTTGAGGTTGTTGTTGTTTTTGTGGTGCCATAGATTCTCTATGGGATTAAGATCGGGTGTTTATGACGACCAGTCTGTGGTTTCTTGACCGAAGTCTTCAAGAAGTTTAGTTGTAGACTTGCTTTTGTAGATTGGAGCGTTATTGCAGTGGTAGGAAGTATGTTCTTATCAATTTGCTCCTGGAAACCATTGCATGTTCATTGGGGGCCTCCAAGTATGTGCTTGAAGTAACTTTTCCTGGCAGTATTGTGGGATCTTCTATGCCATTATAGCTGAGACACCCCAAACTATTGCTTCGCCAACTCCTCTGTGATGGGTTGGCTCTGTTATGTTACGAATGTCTTTTTATTGGGGTGTTGAGTGGAAGTATTTCTTTCAGTAGCTTCCATCTGGGGGAGGAGCGATTTATTGTTTCAAAGTTGTCCGCCAGAGCGCAGCAGGTTTAAATAGGTTCGAGTGGGGTTTGGCCGGTTTTTTATTCTTCTGGCTTATAAATGGCTTCTTTTACATTTGCTTCACAGGGCCGTCTGTGTACAGTTTTGACAATAGTTTACGTTTCTCTTACATGCTGTTTGACTCACTTGGAACAGATTTTCCTGTACTCAGAGGATCTCTTTGCACAAATGTGGTCTTCTTTATTGTTTCTTGCATTGTTTCTTTGCGCCCCCTTCCTTTGGGCACTTTGTAGTTTTGGATTTCCCCGGTTTTGTGGCAGTTTGTATCTGTGTATTATTATAACTGTGTTATTATATTAATTTCTTATTATATTGTGGGGTATATTTGTGTTTTTCGACATAAACGGTTACCTACTTCATTAGAGTCCGAGTGTTTAATTGTATTATTAAAATGTTATTTAAAGGGATTTTTGGACATAGTGCCAATTAAATGTATCTAAATGTCTTGATAAATTTTGCTAAATTTTATAATTTGGTATTTAATGATGGGATGGACTAATTAATTATGAATTTCAGGTGGAAACTAATCCAATTTATTACAGACTATGGCTTCCAGGAATTAGATTGTATAATGATGTTATTATATTAAAAATTAATTAATTATAATTTCAGAGCAAAATTAATTCAATTTATTACAGCCTACGACTAAGACTAGTTAGTTCGTTAATAGTTTTGTTTTCAGGGTACCATTGCAGATTGCAGATGAATGGCGGCATACTGGAGTTGCTGATAAGAGATAGCAGAATGCAGAGCAGTACAACAAAAATGTGATTGTCTTACACTAATAGTAGTTTGAATATTGGCTACCGGGAAATCGGACCAATTATGCCATAAGTAACATACCTTTCCTTTCGCTAACCCACAAAAATTTATTAACTATTGGCCGCCAAGGTGTCTGTAACCGGGTCGATCTCAATAATTTAACTAGTATCCTTCCATATCCTTCCAAGTATATGTAAAAACGGGTGTACTGTGGGCCCGGCGCTTTCCGGGGTATCCTGCTTAATGCTTGGCAGTACATTCAAAATCAATCAATCAATCAATCAATCTGCTAATTAAATACTAAAAAAATTATCGCATAATTTAATTAAAATCGACAACCAACGAACATTTGTATTACTATTATATTATATTGATACGAATAAGGTTTTTTTGAAACAAAA
Source organism: Tipula confusa (assembly GCA_963556175.1). Lineage (NCBI taxonomy): Eukaryota > Metazoa > Arthropoda > Insecta > Diptera > Tipulidae > Tipula > Tipula confusa. Next base: position 201,108,882 of record OY744475.1, read on the forward strand.
AGGCGGAAAATAACTCACCTCGCTAGCAGGCTTATTCAAATGAGTCTGACCAATTAAATAAGTCGGTGATTGGGACAGACCCTTAGTTTATAATTTATGATTAAATAAAGTGGACATAAGTCCAAATAAAATTATCTTTTAATATTGAACTCAAAATATAATTTTAACTTATATATATATATATATATATATATATATATATATATATATATATATATATATATATATATATATATATATATATATGTATATATATATATATATATATATATATATATATATATATATATATATATATATATATATATATATATCGCCATAAAAACATATTTAAATTATGGAGACTATACTGTCCTAGCTTTCATTTAAAATCTTCAAATTATCGTTTATTTTGAATTGCTTTCAACATAGAAATTTAACCAAAGTATGGTTGGTAAATAATATTTACCAAAACATTTTCTATTGATTTTTAATAACTGGCCCTATATTATGCTGAGATATATTTTTATCGTCGTATAATATACGTTCATAAATATATATTTTCTCACTTGCCTCATCCGTCCCTAGGGAAATAATTTAATGATTGAATATCGACCCCTCGACTGTACATATTTAATAATCATAAGAATACAAGGAAAAACATTTATATGTATAAGAAAAACCAAAGCATAATATGACATAAACAAGTATAAAATATCATATTTTATTTACCACCCGTTATGGTCGAGTAGAAAAAAAAAACCTAAGAAAGCACACCCAGACCATTAAAAATATTAAAATAAAATATATCCCTTACCACTACAACCTTATATTTTTCCGATATATTTTCCATTTTCCTTTTTCCACTTTTTTTTTTTTGGTAATCTTCAAGATTTAAGAATTTATTTCATCAAACGAAAAATGTCATTTTATTTCACGACAAAAATATGACACAAGAGAGCTTAAATTTGATGGTATGATGATGATGATGATGTTATAGAATCGAACACAACGGAAAACAAATTTTCTAAGAATTATGAAATAAACAAAAAAAAAAATCTATTTTCCAATCAATTGTTATACATACTTTGTTAGATAGATTTGTTATATATTTGTGTCGTGTACTTTCGATATTGTGCTCAAAACAAAAATAAATCCTACGATAATTTACCATAAGGATGAGATGAGGAAGATACAATTTTTTTTTTGTTTATAATTCAATTTTAATGTATCAGTCGAGTGGGTATATATACAACGATAAAGTTTCAACAACAAAAATATATTGACAAATCTTAATATAATTTCTAGATTTAATTTCTTTAAGTATATAGCAGACGATCACGTTATTGTGTGCGGTACTGTAATTTGCGATGACATTTTTCTCAAACTCAATCGTTTTTTAATGGGATTACTATTCAGAATTAAATTAAATTATTTCCATCCTTATATAGAACTTTGCGATTATTAAATTAACGAAGTCCTACAGATTCTCAACGATTATTTTTAATCACTTATTTGATTTAGATCTAGGCCGAGTAATTAGATATCGTTAGCCAGTGTTATAAAATTATAAAATTTTAGTTAAAAATTAATTTTGGGTGTACTGTAATTTTAATAAATTTTTTTTTCTTTTCTTGTTTCAGGTATGTACCATCATGCTATCAGACTTCGGCTGAAGGTAAAATTTTTGTGTGTGTTATTTGTAAATTAATATTTTTAGTCAGATTTTTTTTTTATTTTGTTGAATTATCACTTCTTGTTGTAAAAATGTAATATATTTTCATTTTTTCATTTTGTCAAAATTTTCTTTTACATCAAATTTTACTTTAACTGGCACATGTTTCACCGGCCAAAACGTAGGAGATAAAAAATTGTATTGACAAATATTCAAACAAGTGATTAGTCAAATAAGACAAGCTGTCAATTGAAACATATTCCATACAAAATGGTTTACACACTTTTGACTGGCCAGTATTAATTAGGCTGCAAGGAAGTTGATTTCCTGGCAAAAATGTAAAACTATATAAATTATTTACCTGGAAAATATAGTATAAAACTTTCAGAGCAATATAAAATCCCATTTAGAACGTTTTTGTTCCCTTTAAATACTCTACCCTTCCTTTTTATACTGATGATCAGAGCTTTTGATCAAGGTATCATTCATCACATTCGGGCCACTATTACGTCTTCTATTGAATAAAAAATAAAATTTGCAAATTTGCAAAGGCTAACCCCTTTGCTGATTTGCAATTTTTTGCCTGCAAATTATTTGTCTTCCGTTTTAATGATTTTAGTGATCAGTTTTTTTATTTTTTTCCATTTCTAGGATAACCTCTACGATATTTTTTTTTGAAACCTCTCAATTTTTATATCTATATAGTTTTTAGTAAGGATTCCAGATTTGAATATCATTAACAAATATCATTTTGTAATGCTAATGAATCAGACATGTTACCAATTTCATTATACATTTTTAAATCATCTGCCAAAGTCATTAATAAAGGTTAGGAAGAAAAGTGGACCCAATATTGACCTCTACAGAACACAACATAAAGGTGGGAAACTCGAAAATTTGTGACCATTAACCTTCGCATGAACAGTATCTATTAGGGATATCATATTTTTTTTTAAAATAACTCAATGAGTGTTCTTCCATTCTTCCAATCATCATGCTGGTTCAGATATGTGACTAATTATTCAAACAACTTCGGAAAATCTCAAAAAAAAAATATTTTTGATCCTCTTTTAACGGTTTTTTTTGTGTGTTATTTTCCGTATAAGAACCATATCTACCCGTCTCCATGGAGATTATTTTTGGTGTAGATTATGTATGTTGGAAATGAAACATGTCCAGCAAATTGTAAAACACAGGTAATGGCCCACGATTTGTCCTTCTTTTTGTTTTGTACTGGCTCAACATTTTGTTCATAGAGTCTACTCCTCCTTTTGTGTGATTTTAATATATGGTTATTTCTGATATATGGTTATCTTTTTTAGGTATGTATTGGATGTATGCATAAAAAACCGGAATTTTTTTATGAAATTTGAGCCTTTATTGTGAAAAAACGTTACAAGATTTTTATTCAAAATATTGCCAATCGCTACCCACTATTTTTTCTCATGTTTCTGGCAATTTATGGATTCCATCCCAGAAAAACTGCGCCAGCTTGGCGGCCAAAAACGAATCGAGCCAATTTTCGATACCTTGATCTGAAGTGAAGCGTATTCCTGATAGGGCATTCTGCATGGATCGAAATAGGTGGGAGTCGGAAGGAGTAAGGTCTGGGCTATAAAGCGGGTGAGGCAGAATTTCCCATCCGTTATTCTCCAGGTAATTTTTGACCGGCGCCGCAATATGTGGCCGAGCGTTATCGTGGTGGAAAATGATTGACTCGTGTCTGGTCTGATATTTTGGCCGCTTTGCCTGGATTTTCTGCTTCCCTCGAATCAATTGTTGATGATAGAGTTGGGAATTGATAGTTTGGCCACTTGGCAACAGCTCATAGTGGATCACACCTAGCTGGTCCCACCAAATACGCAGCATGACCTTGGCCCCGTGAATATTCGGCTTTGGTGTCGATGGGCCGGCCTCACCTTTCTTGACATACGCTTTTTGCGCTTGGGATTATCATAATAAATCCATTTTTCATCGCTAATGACAATACGATGCAAAAACGACTTCTTTTCGTAGCGCTCGAGCAGCATTTCGGACATGCTAAATCGTCTTTTCACTCGTATGGCACCCAATTTCCCATCTTTTGGATGAATCCCAACGCTTTCAAACGTCTGGAAATTGTTGCTTGATCAACTCTCAATGATTCTGCAAGTTCTTCTTGCGTTTGACATGAATCTTGATCGAGTAATGCTTCCCATTCTTCATCCTCATATTTTTTCGGCTGACCAGGATGCTCTTTGTTCTTGATGTCAAAATCTCCACTTTTAAAGCGACTAAACCACTCAAAGTACTGTATTTTTGCAGGAGTATGCTCACCATACAAATCCATGAGCAAACGATGACTTTGAGCTGCAGTTTTGTTTGCGAAGAAGTGACTCAACAAAACTTTCCGCAAATGCTGTTTTTTCGCAAAAACTTTTAGCTGATTTTGACTGGTAGTGAATAGGGCTTTCAAATGACATATATGTCTATGATGTACTATAACGTATAAACAAGTAATGACATCTAGTATCAAATTCCGGTTTTTAATGTATACACCTTATAAGAGCAAAGACCATTTTGAGTTTGAATCAAAATTCAGTCAATAAACCTTCTCTAGTTTTTGAAGTGTACCAACAATTGTCATTTTCCAATTAATTAATTGTTGGAATAATGATAGAGTGATTAAAAAACTGTCGGCAGTCGTTTTTTAAGGATCAACGAGTTCTCTTATGTCTTATGTTACCCACTTTTACTTGTAAATTTGACCATTTACTGGATATGAGGTTGCTGAATCACATACCCACCAAATTTATAACGAAACAATATTATTCATCTACATGTAGTGACCGACTCTATGAGCTCTATGAGCTCAATAATGCGGAAAAGCATTACTTTTCCAAAGCTCATTAACTTGTTCACAGTTTGACCTTTGATCAACAAAATTCCCGAATGCACCTCATGATCAACAAAATTCCCGAATATGCCAAAAATTCTTCCTCTTTCAGTAGTTTCCATACTAGTTTATTCCTATTGGGATTTTGACTATTCCATTCCCTGTATTATTTGTCGGCTCTTTTATTGGTATACCTGCAAATAATTTCTTGAGTGATACTACACATTATGCAGTAAAAAGTATCCTTTTCCGTCATAATGTGGTAGTTGGATTGGAACGCACAAGCAACCTTCTTGTACCACATGGTTCCATCCTTACTATAGTAAAAAATTCACTCGCTTCTGGAGAACATTTATCAACTGCGACATTCTCGCCTTAAAAACAATCCTCGTCATCAGATTCAGAGTCAAAAGCATCTTGAATTTCCATCATTTCTTCCCCATTATCAACTTTAGCATCAGAATCAGCCGTTGCAACCTCAGGCAAATAGACCTCCTCAGAGACGTAATCTGTTCTCAGAGATAGCAGCACCATTTGTTTTGGATTTGCTCGCAGAACGTGATCAAGAGTCCCTTTATTTCATGTACGAGATCAGGAGTTTTCATTCAATTCCTGATCTCGTGGTTAAATAAAACTTGGTAAGTGTCGTCATCGTCGCGTTTGGGGTCATAAATAAAACGTAGGATTCTTCCTTCGGATGTCATTAACTTCTCATCCGTCACGGTCCAACTCTCACACTCATACATGACAACGGATCTGATTAACTTCTTGTACAACTTCAGCTTGTCAGCATTTGCCAGCAATAAGAAGCGCTTTAATATCCCCTCCTTTACACAGTTATCATGAGTGACAAGAGATCCGAGATATCGAAAACTTTGTCACTCCTTCAAATGTGTGGTCACTACTAATTAAATAGATTGCGTTTTGGTCCCTAAAACCAGTGATCATATATTTTGTTTTGGACTCATTGACTTTAAGACCAACGGAACCTGAGAATCATTTAAGTTGATCCAGTAGTTATTTTACACCGATGTCATTTACTCCAGCTACACAGATTTTATCTGCATATGCTAAAACCTGGTTAGACTGACGTAACAAGATGCTGTCCTAAGGTATTTCACTTTTACGAAAGATCATTTCTAAAATGAGATTAAAGAGTATCGGAAACAGAACATCTCTCTGCCATACCACACATTTAATTGCAAAAGTTCTCTTTGACACAACATTGTGACTGTATTACTTTTATTTTACACAAACACACATAAACCATAAGCGAACCCGATGGATTGAGTCATAGCCTTGTTGGAAGTCCAAGAATACCTGATACTCGTCACGAGATGTCTCATAATATTTAGAAAGAATCATCCTCAGCGAAAAACTTGCTCAGTGACTGACCGATTCGAAAAAGCTCTCGTTGGTAATTACCTACATTTTCTCTGCCAGAGGCGTGATTATCTCCAATATTACGTAAGACAGTAATTTCTATGCCGTGCAAAGGAGAGCTATGCGGTAATAGTTTCCGCACACCTTTCAATTCATTAGGCATAATTTTGCAAGTTCTAAATAAAAGATAGTTCCACAAAGTATACCTCCGAAGAAAGGTTTTTTTTAGTCTCTGAATGACCAGTGAGAATTCCTCGTAGGATGCGGGTCCTGTTTGCACATCTCCGCAATCTGTATTTTACAACTTTCAAATAAAGCATTTGACACTTGTCAAACATCCAGTAAATCAGAGAAATGATCCTTCCAAATGTCGAGCACTGCATCGCTTTTAACATGGAGGTTTCCAGTCTGGTCCTGAATGGCGATAGACTTACGTCTGAAGGTAAAGTGTGGTTCGGTGACCCCTTTACAGAAGTTACGTGAACTGTGAGCATTGCTGAGTTATTGTATTTTAAGGTTTTAACTTTCCATCGTTCACGCTTTTCTTGTCTACAGATTCGCTTAGCGGTTCTCCCAGCAAGGACCGCTTTGTTCTTTCAAGCGATTGTAAAACGTTTTTGAGATTCATTTTTATAGGATACATTCTGTTGCTCGGCAGTAAGACTCCTCATCAAACCAATCATTTATTGGTTTTTCCTTTACCTTTCTGCTAACTACTTTAGTACTTTATTTTGCAGGGGTGTTGTACTACCAAAAACTGCTTATTAGTTTTGCTAAGACGAAGATGAGTTTTGCTAAGAAGCCATGACCTTTTTGAAAATCTTAAAATAAATGCATTTCTGATTAAGTAACTTTAAAAATTGAATTTTGTGATGGTCATTCATTCATAATCATTAACGAAGTGTCCGTCATGTCACGGAACAATCTCTCAATTATAACGAGTTAATCTCTGTGTATTTTTGTACTATTTTTTTCAAATACATCAAAACAAATTTAGGAAATAAAAACTATTTAAGACTTTTATTTTATTTTAACGTAAAATCATAGAAAAAGTACATAAGAATGATAAATTTCGTATATTACTATGGCATTCGAAACAAAAAAAATAATATAATGTATATTGGTTATTGCATCTATCATTCTTATGTTCTTTTTTTTATGGGCAAAACTCTAAAAAACTTCATTGGACTTCTAAAATATACTCGTATAGACTTCTTTATAGAATTTGAAACTATAAAATCATCTCCCATCTCTAAATCGGTGCAATTACGTAAATAGGTGCGGCTAAAATTTAGTCCTGAAATTTTAACTAAAAGAATAACCGGATAAAAATAACAAAAGTCAAACGCATACAAAATTTTAATAGCTCAGCAATTGAAAACCTGTTAGCAATATTGCAAAATATAGAAATGAAAACATGAAAATCTAAAAATTAATGAGTTTATTAATTAAATGTAAAAATTAATTAAAATTTTTATATTATATACGCCAATATAATGCACATAAAAAGTGGGAGCTGATTCTTCTTCATTCGTTTATGATTACAGTAATTTTTTACCTTTGAACTAAATTTTGGGATGTATATACCTTTTTCGAAATTGATTTACAGAAATACGGTAATTAAAAGGTGCGGCCTTATGAATATTTTTCGTTTAAACAATTCTATACATCAAAATTGCCCAACATCTATTATCATGATCACGTCACACTGATGTGAAAATCTTGGCTGCACCATAGAAAATCATCTAAAGAATGAAATGTGTCGCAAGAACATTAATAATGCGAAATGTCTTTCGTCAGTATAATATATATATTTTGTATATAATGTGCGGTCTTACCTTGACGATAATAAAAGACTTTGAAACGAACAGTAATATATATTTTAGACAAAAGAAAAGAAAATTGTTGAAAAATTAATTATTATTTCGTTTGTTGTATATATGCGTGAGATGAAAATTTACGCGCGTGATACATAATTAGCGAAAACCAACATGAAATGTTCGAATATACTTTATACATAAATTATATTTTCTTCAGTCTATATGGCATCGCGTATCTAAACGTAAATAATGGAACCAGAGCGCAACATGACACCCGTCATTTATTAAGCACGAATAATGATAAAGTCTTTTTTTTTTTTTTTTTTTTTTTGACAGTATACGTCGATAAACATTTGCGTTACAAATTTTCTATAGAAGGGTTGAACATTTTTATTTTTTATAATCATTTTGCTGTAATTTTAGTACATTTATGGTTGCAAAATTTGATAAGGGTATAGGGAAGGATTGCCGGCTCGTATGCTAATGGGAGTTCAAAGATTGTGATGTATAAATAGGAATAATATTTTCGAAGTTTGTTTTAAAAGGTGGTGTACCCAAATGTATGATCAGAGCAAAACAGTTTTCAGTTTTATATTCATTTATTGGCAATGATAGATCTAATCAACTTAGATAAAATATTAATATGGCAACAGAGCTTAAAGCTAAAAAAAATACAAGGATAGCCGATTTCTATACGTCAATAATTAAACGTTACTAATATATATATATATATATATATATATATATATATATATATATATATATATATATATATATATATCAGTTATAGAATAGTACATTCTTTTTAGCATTCGTAACGCACCATCAATTTTTTTTTGGATATTTGTAGTATTTTCCCTTGATAGTTTCACTAGATTTTCAATTAATAAGCATCTACGAGTACATCTGTGTGTAGGACGATTTATAAAATGTTCCTGTCAAATTTACTGAACCATTTCTCGTTAATATTCGACAAGAACCATTATTATCACAATACTTGGTATAATATGTCTGAACTTGCTCACATTCAGCCGGCGTCCTATTCCATTTTAACATTGTAGTGAGATGTCATATTTGAACCTACTTTGAAACCTACTTTGATATAGTAAGTGGCAGAGAGCTAAGACATATCTCATCGAATATTGTTATTTTTAAAAATTGGCCCCTAAATTTGGGTAATCGATGTTTGTCATGTCACTGCTTAGTTAGTGTGTTACCTTTAAATTAAACTTTATGCCGCGTACATAACATCGGCTGATTAATTCCAATTTCCATCCTATCTCTTTACCCAATGAAATCAACCATATGAAATCAAGCCACGCCCCAATCAAGTTAAAATTATTTTATCTATTTACAAACCATCCTAAGATGAAAAACAAAAAAACAAAATTAAAGAGAAAAAGAGTTAGAATGAAAAAACATAAGATATCCAGCCGATGTTATGAACGCAGCGTTAAAGTACAAATCAATTTATTTAAATCGTTCTAAAAATTAGTTACCAGCTTGTTCTTGGTTGTGTATTCATCATACCTCAATCACTCAGAGGCACCAATTTTTTGTTACTTTTATGCCTCTCGCGGCCGTTTGACAAAAGTGCCGACTTTCCAACGTAAACTTTAAATAAGTACTGGACCCCTACTATTGAAATTGATCGTCTTTGTTAGACGTTACTTTTTGTCAAATTCATACTATTGATTTCGATGGCGTTCGTTACTGAACGATTAATCGATATCTAGCAACCACTATCATAGTTCGACTATCATAGTTTGCAGTAACCCAACTATTTTTATATCCGAAAAAAATTGGATATTCCGGACACTTTGATGAATTCATTTTCGACTTTTTTCTGAAATCATGTCCGAATTACACTCAGATTTACTATGGGGAGGTGGTGAAAAATTCGGACATATGCGGAAAAAAGTGAGGTTATGTTTTTGTTGCAAATGAGGGCGGGGCTTATTTAAAATATTTTGGCGGTTTAATTTGTCGTTTGAATTTAAATAAAAACAAAAATATTTTATTTATATTAATTTATATTAAGTTAAATTAAATTTCTTAAGAGATGGAAGAATCATAATTTGGTTCTAAAAAATATAGAATCAATCATTGACAAAATTTCAGTTGACTGACTTATTATTCTAGCTGAAAAAGGTGACATCGTTGTTTTTATGTCGAAAAGTTGCCATTGCCGATTTTTGTGCCGTTTAAACGCAAACAGATTAATGGAATGCTTTTGTAAAAGACATATTTACCAAAGGTTTAAATATTGAGACCGATAGGTTGATAATTTCTTCAACCACCAAAACTACGATTGTGGTATTTTCTTCTATGAACTCCAGTGTTATTATACCTACATATAAAAGCCAAGATCTATCAAATCAGGGTGCTAAATCTATTTGTAGTACCAGATATTTTTTAGGAAATGTAGGAAAAATAGTATTTTTGAGAAGAGACAGTAGTATCAATGTAATGGCTACTACACCTTTCCAAATTTGATCATGCTACTACGGAAAATGAAGTTTTTTCGATGACCAAATCTTTTCTGGATATTGGAAATTGTCCGGTGTTTAAACTAGTGTGAAAACTACTAGATCCTAAACGTTAGAGTATATCTGCTTTAAATAGGATGGTAAAGCTGAGTTTCGAGCTAAAGCTGCTGATCCCGATAACTTTTACACTTGTAAAACTATTCAAAATTTGGGCTTTTGGATTTGATTGTGTTGATAAAATAATTGTATTAAATGCAATTAGCGCAATTAATTCGGGTCCGATGGCACATAGCATTGCCTGTCTTATCTAAGCGTCTGGAAATTATGCAAGTACAAATTCTGATCATCTAAAATAATTTTAACTTTATTTGTGCGTTAATCATATCTTATCGCTTTAAAAGTAAAAGTTGTATCAATCCTTGGTTGTGATTTGTTTTAGAATTAGAGTTATAGAATTTTCCATTTTCCATATAATTTAATTGGGTGTACCGTTATACTTGAATGACAAAATAGGAGGTGAAGTATAATCTAATGAATTACTTCTATTGATGCATCATCATTGGGTCAAACCACCCGGATTAGTGTTGTTTCATTACGTTATGCTTTATTTACTCGCTGACGCAATCTTTCTTTAAACCCCTGTGGAGATTATAATTTGCTATATACTGCATTTACTCGTAAAAAAGCATCGTAAAGCTGTATTTTGATATAATTGTATTATTTTCACATATATGCAACACATGTATGCAACACAAATTCAATAACTAACCCTATATTTGGTAGAAATGTGGGTTGGGTTAATCGCTTATCCAGTAAGCTTTTTACTCCGGAAAAAATCAAATGGGTCATTAACTCCTTTCAGCCGTTCAAGGCTCCAGGCGGAGATGAAATCTTCCCAACCCTTCTCCAAAGGAGCTTGGATTTGATTACCACTACTCTGGTAGCCTTATTTAGAACTAGCTTCAATTTGGGTCACATACCACAGGCTTAGAGCCAAGTCAATGTGGTTTTTATGCCAAAGCTTGGCAATCGACCAAGTAAACTCCCTAAGTCCTACCGACCTATCAGTCTTACATCATTTATTCTTAAAACTATGGAACGACTAGTAGATATTCATATCAGAGACTGGTTAACTATAACCAGACCCCTTAATCCTAATTAATTTGCCTACAGAAAAGGCAAATCCACAGAGGGGACACTGCACCTACTTGTTACCACGGTTGAAGCGGCTTACTGCTCGAAAGAAATTGCGCTGTGCGCTTTTTTGGATATTAAGAGAGCATCCGACAATACTGGATACGACTCAATTGCTAGGGCAATATCGCGTAGAGGTATTGATAATCCAACTAACCACTGGATTAGCTCCATGTTGGCTAGTAGGAAGATTACATCGAAATTAGGTAATGAATCAGTCACGGTTACGGCAGTAAAGGGATGCCCACAAGGCGGTGTCCTGTCACCTTTGCTGTGGTCACTCGTGATTGGCTTAATCAGCTACATCTACTCGGTTATGACGCCATTGGTTATGCGGACGATTTGGTTATCATAATCTCTGGTGGGCATGAGTGTACGATGTCCGACAGCATGCAACAGGCCTTGCTTGTTCCGAATTGGTGTACTAAAAAAGGCCTTTCAATAAACCCTAACAAGACAGTCCTGGTACCATTTACCAAAAGACGTAAATTGAGCTTTGGTTCAATTAGTCTGAATCATATTACTATCAGATACTCTAATGAAGTCAATTATCTGGGTGTGGTCATAGATAAGAAACTGAATTGGAACTCTCATATTAAATCAACTACCTAACGCGTGGTCAGAGCCATGTGGGTCTGTAGGCGTATGCTCAGCAGGACTGAGAGCCTCAGCTCAAAAATGATTTACTGGATGTACATCATGATAGTGAGGTCAATTGTAACCTATGGGTACATAGTTTGGTGACTGAAGGTTTAGCAAAAAGTTATTATGAACAAGCTTACCTTATTGCAGAAGCTAGCATGTCTCAGAATCACAGGTGATATGATCACCTGTCCTACGGCGGCAATGGAAGCCCTCATCGGATTCACTCCACTTTATATTTACGTCAAAAAATCAGCTGCTAGTTGTGCAGCTAGATTACACCTGGTGAATCAATATAGTTATGATGATCATATGGGTCATCTAAATGTTTTGAATGAACTCTCTGACTTAGATATGTTCTTTAGAGTCTCGGACGTAATACCCAAGAAACTCTGCTTTGGCAAGAATTTCGGGGTAACAGTCCTTGATAGAACCATCTGGGATACTGGTGGACCTCTTATGGAACCCAGCAGCCTATTCGGTATCACTGGAAATGAGATAGCCGACAAACTTGCGCGGACAGGCTCATCAGCTACACCAATTGGCTCTGAGCCTTTTTGTGGCATCCCGTGGGCCTCAGTAGTCTACAATATTAGTAAATGGGAAAAACTGCAGTGCTTGACCTATTGGAACTGTATTCCTGGCGTTAGACAGGCCAAATCTTTGATCAGACCATTTCATCACAAGGACTTGGCGATCAATTCAAGTAAAGGAAGTATTAGGAACCTAGTGAGTTTTCTTTCAGGTCACTGCAACCTGAGATATCATTTGAACAAAATGAACCTGTCCACAGAGACGGAGTGCCGACATTGTTTAGAAGGGATAGAAACTGCAGAACACATACTATGTGAGTGTGTTGCTCTGTGCACACTGAAATGGATTTTAAAGAGAGGTATTTGACCCCGGAAAAATGTAGATTGGCCTCTACAGGCAGCGTTATTGCCTTTATTAGGAAGGTAGAGAAGCTCCTGGACTAACAAATCCTAATAGCACAAAAGATCTTTCAGGTCGCAGGGCTAGCGTTTTGGGCAGGAGAAAAAATTATTTTCACATTGGTCTTATATTTTCTGAAAGCTGTATTGCCGCTGGCCTATGTTTTATAAGCCAGTAAACTTTTTGATTTAATGTTATGGTCTTCAGATTTCTTTTTGACATGCTGTTTCCACTTAAGCTTGTCATTAAGAGTCCTACCTAGATATTTGGCCGAAATTGTATGTAGAACTCGTCGTGGGTTGATTTCCAGTGGTATCCAATCAAACCTTTTTGTTGGTGGAGTTAGCATGAATTATTTTGGTATTATTTAGCTGGGTTTGACAACTTCCAGGAAACTAGTAACTTTCAGGCATGTAGGATTTTAGAATCTGACAGTCCTTTGGAATTTAAACCTTCTTTGAGTACATCTCAATGCATAATTTAGTCCCTTGCTGCGCCATAATTTTATCAAAAATTTGAGCTTCATCCAATAAGACACTTGATTTTTTTTAGTTTCCGGTGCATCTCAATTATGTCTGCTATTCTGTGAAAGCGTTTTTTAATCGAATTTTTCTCCAAATCTGAATTGCTAGAAAAATAAGATATCTCCGTTCTTTGATCAATTTGAATCTCTCAAGCATCAATTTTTCGAATAATTTTTAAATCGTTGGGATCAAATAAATTGGCCTAAGCATTTTTTGTCGTTACCTAATTTTTTTGAATGAGCAAGTAGTTTACTCCCAGAACAACATAGAGAAAATATTGGAATATTTTTTGTAATTTATTACTTCCAATTTGTGACATATTTCCAAAATAAAATATATATTTTTTTGTTACTGTTTTTAGGCGGTATTTTTGAAGCGGCTCACTTGTTGTATTCCGCCAATAGATCATCTGATAGTTGGAGTCTTGTTGATTTACTAGTATTTGGCGGTACATCTTCGAAACGTCTGCACTAAATGCATATTTGTGTGACTTAAAACGACATAGCCCATATACTAATTTATTTTGGACCACTGGTCCATTAAAATATCGTTTAACGAATATCTACTGCACGACTTTGGTGATCCGTCAAATACAACTCGTAATTTTTGTCGTTGAACTATCTGGTTTGATTACACAGTGATGAGTAAGATAGTAGCTAGATGCTGGAATTTCACCATCTGACACACGTTCCATATGCTCGAGTGCCATGTATTTGTTGAATTGCCATTGTCGATGAATCGCCCAGCACTTTTGGTTTATGAGGAAAGGCAATTTCACTATGAATCTACCCATTTCATCTCGTTTGACATGTTTGACAAAATGCTTATCGCCTGGGTGATCCCTTGCAGTAATCACTTTGGAACATTCGGTTATTAAATTAATTCTCCAGAATCTCTCAATGTCCTCTTCGACCGTCATGGATGATGTCATTTTTTGGAATGAACCAGCCATTTGTATTGATCGGTACGGATGGAGCAACGTTTGTGATTATAGATATAATCAGTACCTCAAGATCAGTAGTAAAATTGGTTACCATTGATCTTAGCTTCATGCATCCGTTGGAGGAACATTGTATGGTTGATGACCCAATTCTCCCAATTTCGACAGACACACGTTCCAGTGGAAGCCGTAGTTTGAATGCAAACGATTTAATCAACCAATTCATTTGATACCCGGAATCCAATAATGCCCGCCCCACAATAGGTTGATTAAACTTGTCCAAAACTTGCACTAAAGCTGTTGCCAAGATCACGTGTGAAGGTTCATGTTTGTTTTTAACGGATATACACGTAGTACCCGTGGACGGCATAGTCATACTTGAAGAGAGTGTAGAAGATTTATCTTTACTTGACGTGCGGTAGCTGCATTAGGAATTTTAATGCTCATATGAAGTAACGTGTGATGTTTAATCTGACAAACCTGGCGTGAATCTGGCGATGAACACTTTTCTACCAGATGGCCAGATTGTAGCTCTCGAGAGTTCTCCTGTTCATGTCAATTGTTAACTGACATCTTCAGGAAAGCAAAGCAGCGAATAATGGAATGTGATTCTTATAGCAAAGCAGGCAATGTTAATTTTTTTTTGTATATTGGCATGATATGAACTCGGAAACTTGTTAACAAGTTGTAGTTTGGATTGCATCGGATTTGGCGTATATGATGGAAGTCTCCCATATGCAGAAAAACTTGATAATTTAGCGGGTAGCAGCTCCAATTTCGCAAATCGGCGTTTGATAAAATTAGAAATATCGTCGTAAGTTGCTATTCTGTCCACCGGAGATGCTGCACACCATTTCTCCTTTGTGTCAGTTTTAAACTTGCTCGAGATTAAGAACACAATTAAATAATTTCACTGTTCTGTTGGTCGATGAAGTGTTTGAAGAGACCGCAAGTGTGAATTGAAATCATCATGTAATTTCATTAACCGGTTGGACAAAGTTTGTCCAACGCCTTAGTTGTGAATAACCATGATGCGGGTTGGTTGATGCGTTCCTTCAAAATTTTTCTGGCAACCGCATAGTTCGATTCAGAAAAGTCAAACGCTTCTATAGTTTGAAATGCAGAATCCTTTACGGTGTGCTTTAAATACTGAAACTTTGCAATCACACCCAAAGCAGCATGGACCACCGAATCAAAGCACTCAATGAATTTTGACCATTGCATGATTTCACCAGAAAACGTAGTCAAAGCAATTTCCATTGAAAAGATAATTATTCCAACTTGCCTTCTAAGACTGGCCGAACCGAAAAATATAGATTTTCGATTGTCGCTAGATTTACAGCTGCATCCGATTCGTCCTTAGCCTCTAAGACGGACGATTTGGTTTCCCTTATAGATCACATAGTTGTTCGTGACATCTTCCAATCGTAGATGCACTTGTGCAAATGTGGCTTCTTAAATATAATCCAGATACGCAGAAACACCATTTTTTATTTAAGAAGGGCCATAATAGTCAAATACTATTTGTAATAGGCCATACAATTTGCACACACCGAAATAACTTCACTGGTCACTATACTCACTTGAACAACATAAGGCGGGGAAATATTTTATTCAATTACTATACTTCTCAGAAAGTATAATACAGAATTGGGAATGTAGGGGAATATTTTTGAAATAAATGTCAAAAATTGTATTCACAAATATTTATGCGGGTTTCGGACACAGCCTTAATACACTAATATATAAAAGTTAAAGCAATCATTTATTTCGTTTCGTTAAAGTATCATTTAAAAACAGTTATGTCATTTGTTTTATTGAATTTGATCTACTACAGAGTTTCATTGTTTCATTGGGGGGAAAAATCAGTTTTATCAAATCTCAATTTTTTTGCGAGATTTACTTTTCACCAACATAAAAAGAAATTTTGTATGTCAATTAGGACCAATCTCGATTTTTAGATCTGTCATTCGTAAATTATGTATTGCGAAATGTCAAAATAAATGTATTCTCCACTACAAAGGCAAAAAAAATCTATTTGTACTTTCATATAGGTATTCTCATTGGAGACAAATATTAGATTCTTTTGACCAATAGCAATTGCCCTCCACCATCGAAATAAATTGAAATCTTTTTCATTTCCTTTAATAAACCAACAACAAAAATCAATAATTTCCGATTATCTTATTCAATATAAATTAATTGATTTGATTCATTATTTTAGCGCAATTAAACTTCACTCGAAAATTTTCTTTTTAACGTTTTCCCCAAATGTCTGCTATACGAGTGTACAGGTAAAAAAGTTTTGAAAAGCTTCAATAAAAATGTGTATGGGAACCGCACAAAATCGATTTGGAAATATGTTGATAAAAATATGATTGTAATATTGTAATTGTACAGCGCACTCTCCCCGCAAATAGTAATTTCGTTAATTTACAGTGTATATGTACGTTTTATGGCATCATCTCGTCGCACAACGGATACAAATAAAATACAGAAAAAACTTAATTTTATCATTCCCATCTTATGTGTCATCACTTAAAATCTTATCATCATTGTTATTAGTTAGTGAATAGCCCTCTTCACTTTCTATATAATATATTTAGAGATAAAATGAAGAATTGTGTCATTTACGACATCCTCATTCATAATATGATCGAGGCGAGACTCTATATACCTATACACATCGTTGCTGCTAAATTCTAATTTAAGAGTGGAATCGCATCGCAGTATGAACGAGATTATCCGGGTGAAGAAACAAAAAGAAACAAAGGGTAAAAAAATTGGAACAAAAACAATATAATAACAAAGAGATGAAAATACCTTTTCACCATTTTCCTCGTTTTTTTTTTTATTTTCCCACTATGTTGCCATGTTTATTTATTGTATTGCTGTTGGTTTTTATGATTATTATTCTAATCTTTTCTATTTGTGAGGAATTACATTGTTGTTCGTACGTCGTCATATTGATCTGATGCCGAGGAACTTAGTCACACACACACATATATAGTGGTGATGTACGAGAGAGAGTAATGGGATAAATGATTAATTGAATTTTGTGTTAGTGGATGAATGATAATGACACTGTATACACTATATGTGCTTTGTATAATATCATCTTAAATTAGAAAGAAATCACGTACAATTTTTGTTGTTGTTTCATTTTCTTCGTGGAGCTGTTTGAAAATATTCTTTGTTTAAAAAAAAAAGAAAATAGTTTTCTTCTTTTATGACAAGCAATAAAATTGATATACATTGTGTTTGTTATCACACAATTTTTTTTTATATATAAGAGATTTGCCTGTTTATATTACGATGATGGGGATCTAATGACGATATAAGTAAATTGTAGTTTCACTGTACGTGAGTTATGAAAATTATATGGGTGAAAATGGTACAATATTTTTTACAGTGATGTCTTTAGATATTTTCTGCTATGTAAAGTTTGTTTGCCAGCTCCAATCCAATGACTTAAGTTGGCAATAAACATAATTTGGCGTTAAATACCAGCCAATGTAGTGCTTGTTCTAATTTCGACACAGCATATTCTCATTGTGGTTGTGATTCACCTTAGAGAGGACAAACAAATGGTATTTACCGAAATCTTTTCTAATTTTCACAATCGGTTATATAATCTGTTGGGCCTCAGATTACTTAGGCTTCTCCATTTATAGGTACAGTGGTGGAACAGTACTATGCTAATAATATATCTTGAGTACGATCAATGTTCTTATAAAATTCTACTAACTGTCAACTAGCTGTAACTTAGAAGGAACGTATTAAGTGAACTTAGGCCTATATTTCACTAGGAAAAAGTAGTTCATCAACCGTCACCCCCAAAACTATTGTGACACATTTCAAACATGAAATTAGATTTATAATCGAAAAAAGTTCAACAATCCCTCGATTTACACTATTAAGATATGTTGTTTTTCTTTTGTTCGATTTTGAGCTCCTAAAATACGTTCTATCAGTTTTTTTCCTAAATTGATGCCTGCCTTTCAGATACCACCAAAATAAAGGGCGTGTGGTGGTTTAATTTTTGAGAATTTTGGAAAGTTTTTAATTTGCCTAAATATTTTTCAAGGCTTCAAGCTTATTCAAATTAAAAAATATTTAGGCGAAATTTAAAAGTTTCCAAAATTCTTCCAACCGTATTGAGTTTTTCAGAATTTTGGAATTTTTTTAATTTGCCTAAATATTTGCCAATTTTGAAAGGCTAACCACCATGAGTTTCTAAGAATTTTTGAAACTTTGTAATTTGTTAATGTACTTCATAATTTTGATAGGCTAACCAACATAAGTTTTTGAGAATTTTGGAAATTTTTTAATTTGCTAATATATTTCCCAATTATAATAAGCTACGATCATGAGTTTTAGAGAATTTTAGAAACTTTTTAATTTGCCTAAATATTTTCTAATTTTGATAGACTAAATCATAAATTGGCATCATGAGTTTCTAAGAATTTTGGAAATTTTTTAATTTGCCGAAATATTTCTCAATTTTGATAGGCCATCATCAATATTTTGAATTTTAGAAAGTATTTAATTTGATTAAATTTTTCCTAATTTTGATAGGCTAACCATCATGAATTTTTGAAAATTTTAGAATCTTTTAATTTGCCTAAATATTTGCCAATTTTGATAGTCTATCATGATTTTTTTTGAATTTTGGAAAATTTTTGATTTGCTAAAGTATTTGTCAATTTTGACAGGCTACCATTATAAGTTTTTACGAATTTTCGAAATTTTGTATTTTCCTAAATTTTTTCCAATTTTGATAGGCTATCATCAATATTTTAGAATTTTGAAGAGATTTTAATTTGATTAAATTTTTCCAAATTTTGATAACCATCATGGAATTTTGAGAATTTTAGAAATCTTTTAATTTGCCATAGTTTTCCCCAATTTTGATAGGCTAACCATCATGAGTTTTGGAAAATTTTGGAAAGTTTTTAATTTGACTAAATATTTTCTAATTTTGATAAGCTATAACCATCATGAGAGTGCAGAATCCATGGGCCGAACCATCGTCCATGTCAGTGCAGGCTGGCTGGAGCAATGCAATGTGCAGATGGATTTAAAACCGAACCTGTATTCGTGCGTCCTCAATTTGGCTGGTGACGGCGTAAGGTTGGACGTTAAAAATTAACTGCGAAAGAGTTGGGAGAGCTTCGGCCCCAGAATAGATTGCAGAGTTCAGAAACCAAAAAAAAACATTGAGTTTCTGAGAATTTTGGAAACTTTGAAATTTACTAAAGTGTTTGTCAATTTTGATAGGCTACCATCAAAAGTTTTTAAGAATTTTGAAAACTTTTTAATTTTCCTAAATATTTTCCAATTTTGATAAGCTAACCATCATGAGTTTCTGAGAATTTTGGAAACTTTATAATTTTCTAAAGTATTTGTCAATTTTGACAGGCTACCATTATTACGTTTTTACGAATCTTCGAAATTTTGTATTTGCCTAAATATTTTCTAATTTTGATATCATCAATATTTTAGAATTTTGAAGAGTTTTTAATTTGACTAAATTTTCCCCAATATCGATAACAATCATGGGTTTTTGAGAATTTTAGAATTTTTTATTTGACGAATTATTTCCCAATTTTGATAAGCTAACCATATGAGTTTCTGAGAATTTTAGAAACTTTGTAATTTGCTAAAGTTTTTGTAAATTTTGACAGGCTACCATCATAAGTTTTTAAGAATTTTGAAAACTTTAAAATTTTCTTAAATATTTTTCAATTTTGATAGGCTATCATCAATATTTTAGAATTTTGGAGAGTTTTTAATTTGACTAGATTTTTCCCAATTTTGATAACCATCATGGGTTTTTGAGAATTTTAGAAATCTTTTAATTTGCCAAAATATTTCCTAATTTTGATAGGCTAACCTTCATAAAATTTTGAGAATTTTGGAGTGTTTAATTTGCTTAATTTTTCCCAATTTTGATAAGCGAACCATATAAGTTTTTGAGAATTTTGAAAACTTTTTAATTCCTAAATATTTTCCAATTTTGATAGGGTATCATCAATATTTTAGAATTTTGGAGAGATTTTAATTTGAACAAATTTTTCCCAATTTTGATAACCATCATGGGTTTTTGAGAATTTTGGAAATTTTTTAATTTGACGAAATATTTCCCAATTTTGATAGGCTAACCATCATAAGTTTCTGAGAATTTTGGAAACATTGTAATTTGCTAAAGTATTTGTCAATTTTAATACCATTATAAGTTTTTACGAAATTTTCGAAATTTTGTATTTTCCTAAATATTTTCCAATTTTGATAGGCTATCATCAATATTTTAGTATTTTAGAGAGTTTTTAATTTGAGTAAATTTTTCCCAATTTTGATAACCATCATGGGTTTTTGAGAATTTTAGAAATTTTTTAATCTGATGAAATATTTTCCAATTTTGATAGGCTAACCGTCATAAGTTTTTGAGAATTTTCCTAAATATTTTCCAATTTTGAAAGGCTATCATCAATATTTTAGAATTTTGGAGAGTTTTTAATTTGACTAAATTTTTCCAAATTTTGAAAACCATCATTAGTTTTTGAGAATTTTAGAAAGTTTTTAATTTGATTAAATTTTTCCCAATTTTGATAACCATCGTGGGAATTTTGGAAAGTTTTTAATTGGCTAAAGTATTTGTCAATTTTGACAGGCTACCATCATAAGTTTTTAAGAATTTTGGAAACTTTTTAAGTTTCTTAAATATTTTCCAATTTTGATAGGCTATCATCAATATTGTAGTATTTTGGAGAGTTTTTAATTTGACTAAATTTTTCCAAATTTTGAAAACCATCATGGGTTTTTGAGAATTTTAGAAATTTTTTAATTTGATTAAATTTTTCCCAATTTTGATAGGCTAACCCATCATGAATTTTTGAGAATTTTGAAAAGGTTTTGAGCTGCTTTTTTAAACTATCGACTGGCACCTTAGCTATTGGTCCAATTATCCAAATAGATATCAGACCTGACACATGTACCGCATGTGAAAATAAACACAATACACCCAAAACTTATGCAGTTACTTATACAAATGTTAGTCCAATTTTAGCTTTGTTGCCTTCGTACTCAAGCAAATAGTAAGACACATATGCATGTTTTTTCTACTCGTTGAACAAATTGTCGCTTAAAGTAAGTATTAATAGGACCAGCAAAATGCAAACCGGTTTTCAAAAATGGACGGATCAGTTTTTCTCTCTCTAAAAATGGACTACCTATTAATTGAGTTTTGGTTTTAGGACCGTGTTTGATTCAAAAGATTCATTTTCGAACATTTAATTCGATTAAGTTCTTGTCTTTATAGATTCAGTAGTTTGCTTAAAGGAGACTCATAGCAGAGATACCCTACAACGTAAATATATTCTTCGATATCTCTCTATTGATAATCTTGACACGTTGGGGTTTGCTGATAGTATTATTGTATGTCACCTATCGTAAGGCGCGATTGATTTTTCAATACGACCACATCAGCGATTTTTGTACTAGGAATGTATTCAGTGATTTGGTTGAACTTTTGGCAGGAACTTTTTGATGTTGTGTTTATTTCGGTTTAGATTTTATATCTGCCGTACTAATTCGAATTATTCGCTAACATTTTACGACATGCACAAGTAAATTTGCGAATTGCCAACAACTCGCAATTCTCTTATAAATAACTTTTGTTGGTTTTGCGGATTGGTGATGGATGACATTCATGATTTGACACTGGTATTCTCTTTCTGGTTGAAGAGTGGTTCGAAGAAAATAAGAAATTGGACAGTAGTTTTTATCTGAACTTGGAAATTCTCACAAAAATTGTTGGACCTTTAACGCTTCAAGGCTTAAAAACCTGGTCGTGTAATTTACTGAGTTAGCCTTTGGTTTAATATGCCGCCATCTTCCTCTAGGATAATTGGTCATCTGGAACGTTTAAGACCTGTTAAAAATATTTAAACCATCTAGCTAGGAGAATGCGCTATTTAGTTTTAGCCGGGGTATACATAAATTTGGCTGCCACTGCATCTCCGGTACTTTTATTCCCTGATGATCTCCAAAAATCGACTTCAATATAAGTGTAATGATTTTTCAACAACAGTTCTGAAAAATTGAACTGCTAACAGAATTCCTTTGGGTACTGACTATGTTCTGGTTAGTAATCATCTATAAGTGTCTATTTACAATAATTTCGACTCGTTTGGGTAACTGCTAGTGTTTGATTTGGTAATTTGACTGTTCTGTTCGCTATAAGTGCTGATCATGTGACATCTTCTTCGTGTTAATGATGGTCATCTGGATGAATCCAAATCTTTATATGTTTAAAGGGTAATTTTGTATGTGTTATCTTCAGGCTATCGAAAAATGTATCAGCTCCAATCAGTAAATTAATTTTGAAGGCTGAAATTGAACAAATTTCGATTTATGTTATTGAAGAAAATCTTGGATATTGCATCCAATTACTTTTTTGTGGGTAAAACAGTTCAAGGTTACTCAACCGATTAAATTTATTTCAATTTGTTTTTTACCTTTCAAACTTAATTTGAAACTATGTGACAGCTGCAACATTTTTTTTTATCGTATATTCTTTATGATTAAATTACATAATTTCTTTACTTTCAATTCTTGGGTTATCAAGACATTCAATTTTCGATGATGTGATGACTCATTATATTTTCTAAGTCAGCTGTTCGATTATAATAATTTTGAATATCAACTCTAGGTCAAAAACACAATAAAAATAACGCAAATGTACGTCAATAATGAAATTTAATATCAACACATCACACACACACACATACACAATTTATGTAAGTTCAACGATCTAAGAATGGAGCGGAAATCGAAAACGAAACATACGATCGCGCGACAATGAAATATGTTAAACATGTTTGTTTTATGTATGAAAGATTAACAGTTTAACATACTGACTTATAAAGCTTTAATGTGATGTAACGTACGATGGTAGCCAAGTTGTTAAATTTTTTTTAAAGATAAAAGATCAACAGAATATAACAATGTTACGATCGATTTGGCTGATCGCTGAGTCTTGTTATTCTAAGTAGGTGCGTGATACGATTTCATAAATAATAATTTGCCGGTCGTTTTTACATAGTTGCCGATATTTTTATTTTTAAAAACTTGTGATCATTCGATATTTGAGTAGCTCAAAAATAATATATTCTTATAACTATTCAGATTTGGATGTTGTGCGCAAAAATGCTCAGTATCGATCTAAAGAAGAATTTGAGCTAAAAAATGATGTGATCATTTGCTTAGAGAACGGTTGTTTCCGAACTTGTTTACCTTTGTGCTTGAAAAAACGCAAGATATCTTACAACCAACGGATTGTTGGCCGGTTGAGCGCTTTACTAGATGTTCTTATCTCAAGTCTGTATAGTATTAAATTGAGACTTTCAAACGAATATGAGCTATTTATGCTCGGTAGAGCTCGTACTGCTTGTCAAACTATGTCAACGATATCTAGTTGAAACTTGCGGTAAGACACATCTATGAAAAGCGACCTTGACTATCAATAGACAGATATGGAAATCATATGGAAAAATTTTTTTTGGGCCATTATTTGCATATACCTTCCTCAAATACGGGTCTCAATTACGTAAAAATAAATTTACTGAAATATTTGAATTTTCCAAAAATAAAAACATAAATCTTTCCACCCTTAAAATCCTGTCCGATTCATATATATATATGCAAAAGAAAATTATAAGATTTTACCTTATCCAAAATTAGATAACGATTCGAATGTAAAAAATAATAAAATCGAAACAACAGACATCCTTCCATTAAGAAAACCCGTCCGTAAAATCTAAAATAAATCACAAACAAATCCAATCTAATCTTTGCTCTAATAACCATATAGTTATACAATTAAATCAGACGGATCTGTTCGATATAAAATATGTCTGCTAATGTTTTATCCACATATAATATCACTCACTGTGCTGTTGCTAAATTTTCATTAAATTTTCATTCAATTATCATTTATATATATGAAAACAAAATCCGAACCAATGTAACAACCACAAAAAAATAAAGGAAAAACCTCAAAGTACGAAAGGAAAAACTAAACTCAAACCACATAACTATTTTGGGTGGTGATATTGTTAGAATTTTTTTTTTCATTCATGTACAAACTCCGTGTGCACACACAGCATTCAATCTAAATAAAAATTCAAATTCTATTAAACATGATTTCCCACAAATTTTCATTTTGTATATATATACACATAATATTTATTGTTGTTGTAGAAAAAAACATTTGGAAAATGAAGTTTTCACGCATTTTTCATTTATAATATACAACAATAGAAAACATTCAAATGGATTGAGATACACAACAAACATGGTTACGATTTAGGCGAAAAATGAAAAGTTGAAATGTTCAATTTATATTTTTTTTTTTGGAAAAATCATCCCCATCAGTTTGATGTTTAGTTTTGTGTGTATGGATACACAATGAACATGAACATGATAAAGATGTTTGATGGTGGAGGTGGTGGTGGTGGAAAACGAATTTTATTCTACATAGTATAATAATACCATCATTATTTAGATTATAACAGAACCAATTCATGTTTGTGGTTATAAGTAATCGAAACATAAAAGCTTTCTAGTTGAAAAGTTGATTTCTTAGTGCACAACAATTTTAAAAAATTATTTTGATTTTGAAGGGATTTTTTGTGAATGTCTTGGTAGCAAAATAAAATCTAACCTCGGAAAGATGCTAAAGAAAGTATATCGTTGGCTTATATGCGCTATTACTTAAGAGAAGTGCATGCGTTTCTTGGAAATGTATTAAATATTTGAAAACAATAAAACCGGTTAGTCCCAAAGACTGGGTCCTTTTCTGAATGTTGTCATAGTGCCCGTGTATGAGGACATAGCCGGTTTATTTATTCTGAGCTACTACAAGCTCGATTTATTTATTTATTTATACTTTACAGAATTAAAAAGTCGCGACATTTTCAAGACTGGATCAGAAAGAGCAAAGTTAGTAGAAACCAAATCAATATGTAAGAGTCCATCACGAGGGCGCAAACAACGTATTGGAGCATAAATTTAATCAATCGTGTGAGAATTTCATCACAATCTATACGAGGAACCAAAACATCGATAAGAATTGAATGATCAATTTTATCAAAAGCTTTTGAAAGTCTGTGTAAATTACATCAACTTGTTGCTTACTATCCATTATAGTATGTAAATGTCTGTTTATTCCGCGATAGTTACTGATATCACATCTTTTACCAGATTTAAAAATCGGACGAATGAAAGAAATTTCCAGGGATCAGGGAAAATTCCAGACCGGATGTTTTCATTAAAAATTAGAGTCAAAGAAGGAGCTAAGCTCTGAGCACAACGCTTGATTAGGATAAGTGGAAAACCATCATGACCAGCTCCCTTATTAATATCAAGCTGCAATAAAAAAAGCATCATAAACTTCTGCTTCGGTTAAATTAAAAAGAGTTGAGATATTTGATGTAGCAGATGGTAAAGAAAGTTCATAAATGGAAAGAAAATAATCGATAAAGAGATTGCAGATATCTGAGAAATGAGTAGCAGAAGAGCCCTGAACTGTCATAGGTGTGGGAAACCTTGCTACTTTCCTTTTACCATTTATGAAATTCCAGAACTTTTTTTGATTAGAACTTAATTCATCTTCTATTTGCAAAATACAATTATTATACAGAAACCAATTTAAAGTTTTAAACTCCTTTCGAGCTACAACAAAACTAGAATGAAAATCCGCACCGTGAAGTCTATATAAAAAATGAAATTTGTTTCAATTTGATTCAGCGTGCCTAAAATCAAAATGAAAAGAATTATTAGATGAACACTGGGTAAAGCATTTTTTATAAAGTTATCGGTTAGTAGTTATCGTAATTGGAGTATGGTATATGCTCGAACATCCAGTAAGGTCATCACACGAAGAAACCTCGGAATTTAATACATCGGCTGAAAAAACTAAATATAGAAATTTTGATCGATAGAAGAAGATATGAAAACTCCATCAACAATGAACCAAGTAACATCGGGAATGTTGAAGTCTCCGATAACCATTAATTGTTCTCCAACGTGCATCAATAGTAAAACATTAAAATTAATCAAATTAAAAATGTCAAGATAATTTTCCAAAATTGTTCCATTGGGAATATAAACAGCCACCATTAGAATGATTTCATTTTGAATCGAGGTCTTAACAGCAATCAACACACCTCTCCCCTTAAGGCTAGTATCAAAATCATGTCCATCTTTTCTATGGACTACATAGTCGAACGGAAAAAATTCTTCAGAGTTAAAATTTCTGGTAAGCCATGTCTCTGTGATAATAATCACATCATAATCATTGTCCAGAACACCAAGCAAAAATAATTTAGCTTTATCAAAAATACTGGAGGCATTGTGGTAGTAAATTGAAGTGACAGCATTTTGTACAGAACTTTTATACTGGACTTTCTCAGCTTTGTAAACATCCAACAAATTTAAATTTCGGCTGAGTTTAATATCACAGCCGGTATCCAAAGTTTTACATTTGAGGCCACTTGATGAAAATTTCGGTTATGAAATGGTTTAATACTAACACCAATTGGCCAAGTTTCACTATTTAGAGCCTTTTCACGAAGTAGTTCATTTATTCCCAATTTAAAGAGTTTTAGTTTTAAAGATGAGCTCTCCAACTTTGCACAAATTGGTGCTCAAGCATTTATTCGCGAGAGCCAAAACATCATCTTCAGTAGTTGAAGGATTGAATCTGGATAAATGAAGCCAACATTTAGGAGCAACTGTTTTAATTTCAAAATTCGGCAGCAATTGGTAAAACGAATTGATCAGATTCAAGCCCTTATGTAGAACCAAGTGCTGGCACATTAGCCGATCCTAAATCAGCATCGGATAAACTTGAATTTATAATATTATTACTCACAGGATGAATCAATTTATTAGATTTATCATATTAACGTAATCTTCTTGATGTAAATCTGCTTAACTTTTATTTTTCATAACTCGTACGTCATTTTCGACAATCATTAGCCGAGACTCAAGAATAACATTAGATTCTATAGACAATTTCAAATCAGTTCTCATTTTATTAACATCATTTAGAACCAACTAATGTGACATCTCGTTGACTTTCAGTTTTTCAAATAGATCTGGCATAGTTCTTTGCAAATCTAGCATAGTTCTTTGATAAGTTGTATTAGAGTCATTTGACATATCCGAAGTGGTGTGTAAACCATCATTTATTGTTAAAAATGTTTTATTTTGGACACTGCAACAAAGGCAATTCCACGAAAAAAAGTTTTTAATTAATGCCGCTTTTATATTGCCTATTATTTTGACACATTTGATATGCAGTAATTTACCACATATTTACTTTAATTTGTAACAAAATTACACAAGCGAAAATATTTTTTTAAACCACGTTTTTGTAAAGTTCTTGTTAGACCAATAAGCAAATGACTACTTTGATTCTGTCAATCTATCTTGATGTCTTGATCACTGTAAAAGATTGGTATATGCCAACACATTTCATTGTTTGTCTCTGAGATCTATTAATATTCTATTTTGTCATTTCGGAAACTCTTAATTTCACAGAAAATTGTCTTCTACAGACTTGGAAAGAGAGCAAGTTTGATTTTGTGGTCAACTTAATTCTTGGTAACATGTTTATTTTGCCAGCTTTTGTCCCAGTCATCACTATTGTCCCAGTCAAAAATTCGCTTAAACAGCTATAGATTCATCATTTAACAGCTTTCAGTAGAGTACGAGCGATGGAAATTCGATTTCAGAAAAATTAAAATTTTAAAGAAATGTATAATGCATTTATGGATGAATATCTGTTGCATGGTCACATGACATTGGTAACGCTGATCCAAATTCATACATTCCTTCTTATCACGGAGTAATGAAGCCAAGCTTCACTACTAATCTGAAGGTGGTGTTTGATGCCAGTGCACCTACAACAAATAATATTTGACTAAATAATATACTGAAAGTTGGTCCTACAGTGTAGTTATCTCTTGCATCAATTTAAGCCTCAATGAAAATAGAAACAATTAGTAAACTGCATCAAAAACAAAACTACGTGATGTCTATGTAGACGACTTAATGACCGGTTTCTCCAGCAACGGAAAATTAAGGTCAAACTCTGCTGATTTATTTGAAGATGCTTAGCACATTACCGAAAACGAGACAAATAAAGTGTTGAGTTTAGTTTGGATTTCACGTTCAGATGAATGACATCCTAGTTCTTACTAAACAAATGCTATTATCAAGAGCAAGCAACATTTTCCATCCATTGGCCTTTTTTTTTTTTTTTGTTTCTGAACTCGGCAATCGGTTCTGGGGCCGAAGTTCTCTCAACTCTTACGCAGTTAATTTTTAACGTCCTACCTTACGCCGTCACCAGCCAAATTGAGGACGCACGAATACAGGTTCGATTTTAAATCCATCTGCACATTGCATTGCTCCAGCCAGCCTACACTGACTTGGACGATGGTTCGGCCCATGTATTCTGCATCAACAGGGGGTCATAGTTGTGTTCATCGTCATCACCGATCGAAATCAGGTGATGAAAAATCCCTTTTGTAACCCTCCTCCGTTGGGATTCGAACCCGGTATCTCCCGTCCCAAACACCGCAGCTTTAACCACTGCGCCAATTGCTCGGTTCCATTGGCCTTACTTTCATCAATAACTACCAAAATTAAAATCCTTTTCCAATGTTTATGGCTCGAACCTATCGTCTGGGACGATGAGCTAACAAAAAGGAAGTAAAAACAGAATGGTCGAAGATTCGTAGAAGTTGCTATCAAATTGGTCAGCTGCACATTCCCAGATCGCTAAAAATAAACAAGTCCATGATGCTGCACGGGTTTGGAGATGGAAGTGAGTCAGCAAGTTCAGCTTGTATTTATCCAGTAGTCTCTTTCAACGACGTCACTGTATCTAGATTAGTAATAGAAAAATCAAAAGTTGCTCCTGTCATTCAAACCAGGTTGCCGAGATCTACATTGACAGTTAATATTGAGCAGGTTATTATATGGTCACACTCAACCTTTGTCCTCGATTGGTTGTCTTCTTATCCAAGAAGGTGACAAACTTTTGTTAGAAATCGCACCATGTAAATCCTCTCGATACCTACAAATATAGCCGAAAACAATGGAACCAAAGACAGAAAATAATCCAGCGGAATGTGCAACACGAAACCTGGTGGTCTGGACCTGGCTGTGCTCAGATAAAAACCAATCGAATTCAACTCCTGAACTAGTAATATCACCACAAGAGTAGGGAATGCATGAACAGTAGAATGCATGAATTTGCTTCAGTTATTTGTCCATATGATGTACGTTTAGCCGAACAGATAATGTGCAATCATGTCCAACAAACTATGTTTAATTAGTAACTTGAATCCGTTCTTACATCATGATGACTTACTACGAGTTGGAGGCCGGATTGATAAATCAACAAGCTTTTCTGTAAAGCCTCTAATACTTTTGCGAACTGTAATTTATCAAAACACATTGTATATGCCTACCAACTAACATTTTGACATGCTGGAATTGCGTTAACCTTAGCCATGGCAAGAAGAAAATTTTGGATTATTCGCTGCAAAAGCATTATACGTTGCTTAATTTACAAATGCATAAAATGGATCAGGGCAGTTTCCAAATTGGAATACCAACTGATTAGAGATCTTCCGTCAGTAAGATTAAATTTTAAATATGCTTTTGCCAATGTCGGTGTTGGTTGTTGCGGCCCATTTAATGCTCGCATTATTCGAAAGATAGGTGCAACTCCAATTAAAATTTACGTATATTTATTTGTAGGGCTTCAAGAGCCATACATATAGAACTGGTGGGAAATCTGACAACCAAAAATTTTTATGGCTGCTTTGTGCAGGTCAACTAGGCGTCGTGGTATCTTGCGTGCTATTTTTAGCGACAACAATACCAATTTTTGTTTGTTGCTTGCAATCAATTACACCCAAGTATACGAGTTTTCCTCTTCTCTTAAAATAACAAATTAGCTGGCATTTTATTCCTGCAAGTGCGTCACATATGGAAAGTCTTCGGGAAGCATCCATCATTCGATTTTTTTAATTATTTATTTATTTATTTAGTCTCTTAAGAGGTTGGCAGCAGTACGTTTTAATGCAGAAGGGAAAACAACATTCTCGTTGTCTCTAAGTGTACTAAAACTAGTTTTAAATGTAGGATCTCTCAGTACCACCAGAACCCTCAAAAAAATGTTTCTGTAATCTAGAAATTCCAACATTGCATAGCCTTGGTTATTGCGTTATAGGCTAATTTTTGCTCTGCATTGAGAGATGTTGACAGCCCAGCAGATTTTTGTCTTTCCTTTTCCACACCAAACAACTCATAGTCGAATGCAAATTTGCAATTGGAATTTTTAGTCCAAAGTCGGTAATGACTTTCGAGATTGCATTGCTCTCAATGATTTTCATGTTAAGCATATCTTCATAAAGATACTCTAAGTACGTATTTGTATACATTCTTACCAGGCTAGGCTAGTGAAAACAGACACGTATTTGTGGATGTATCTCTCTAAGAGCGCTTGATATTGACACAATATCAAGCAATATCATTACATCTTGCATTATTGCATCCCAAGTGTCATCATCTCCGAATAATCCAAACTAATTCGTGAAGTAAACGTCGAACAAGTGACGAGGTAATTGCACCTGCAAAGTCTTCATCACAAGCTATACTAGCTTGTTGCACTTGTCCAATTGAAAAAATACATTTAGAATTTATTTGCTGCTTTAAAGCTTGCCAAATAAGTATATTTGCTCCTTTTGTTCTTTTTAAAATGTCAGAGTAGAAACGGTAATCGATTTTTGATTTTTGACTAAAGTTAACAGATGTGCTTGGTTACGTTTGACTCAGCTTGTTTCTTCTTCATAGTGTTTTGCAAAACGATCATCAAGGACACCAAATAAGTCAGTCGCCAAATTGCCTACGATGGTAATCGCACTAGCTGTATAATCCATTTTGAAGGCCATTTGGTGAATGGTAGTTTATTGTCTTTTATTAAAACGATATCAGCTACCTTTAGTTCTGGTTGTTTGATGGACCATTTATTTCTTTGTTGTAATCCAGTTATATAGTCATTTGACCAATTTTTCCTGAAATTTTGAACCATCTTTTGCATTAGCCTCCACCGAAGGTTGGCAGAAAAGTTTTCGTTCAGCAAATTTGATACTAGAGTTGTAATTGATGTGAAACAACAATTAAGTGTCCAAGAATTAGTATGAACGCATTTAGATTATACGAAATTATTGTGAGAGGCCGAGAATTAAGACAGGCTTCAATCTGAGTTTCAACATTTTATAGTTCTTCATAAAAGTTGTGTATCATATAACTCTTGTTAGATGATATTTAAATGACTTAACGGCTACTTCCCAGAGTCCTTCGAAATGTGGAGAAGATGGTGGTATAAAATGCCATTTGACTCTGAGGTCCGATAATATACGTTGAAGTTCAGGGGTTGTTTGTTGCAGGGCCTCGTGTTTTTCTTTAGTCAGTTGTGTAATTGGGTACATTATCACTATAAATCCGTTGATATAACCCTCTTTGAAAGATAAATCTCGTAAAGGTTACAGTAGTTTAATCACTGACTATTTCTATATCACTTGTGTGATTTATTTCCACGTTCTTCTGAAACTCTTAATGATATGGGCCCAGCGTAGTCTACTACTTTGTTATAGTAAATGGACGTGATGGCGTGATTCGTTCTTTAGTTTGCGCTCTTTTTTGAGCATCTTAATGGTTTGGCAGAATACAAATCAATATCAAAAGGAATTTTGACTACGTAACGGCCATTTGTGAGACGTCTGTGGATGGTTGCGAACATTTTTGTTCTTCTTTGGTGTATGTTTGAATTTTAGGAACCTCTTCTTTTTCTCAGAAGCTATTCAATTTAGTATCTAAATCGACTGTTCTTGTTTTCATTGATTGTATCACTGTTAAATTGTAATAATCGCCTGAAGCTTTGCCTAGAAATACCAAGCCCAATTTGGTTTCTTGAGCAACTAGTTTATTGGATGAGGCTTTTACTATTTTATTCATAAAAATATCGCCATACTAATCTGCACCCAATAGTAAGTCTAAAATTGTAAGTCATAAAATGATGAATCAGCCCATAGCAGATTTCTAGCATGTCAGGGATCTAAAGGGTGTTCTAGCATGTGTTAAGTTTTTGGATAATAATGCCTTTCCGGTTAATAATTATAATCTCGGCATCATGTTAAACTCAACGGTTGAGTTTGCTTTTTCAGTTTTAATTTCATCCATTCCTGTAATTTTTGCATACGCTGCGCTCTTAACTTAACTTACCTTAAGTCTCTGACAGGCTTATTCTTTATTGAAAGTTACTTGAGACCTTGAATCTATCAGCAACCGATTCCATGATTATGGGGCTTTATTCTTTCTGGTGCCCTAGTTCGCATCCTGTTGTCACTATGCAGAAGACTGTGATATCTGTCAAAATTTGCAGCTTTATTAAATAAGGTTGTTTGTTGGTATGCTTCCTTTTTTTATATGTTTTAAAATTGGATATTTCGATCCTGGGAAGTTTGATATTGCTCAGCCTTTGCAAGATGGGTTTGAAGATATATGATGGTAAACTCATATTTTTAGGTTCTTGTACGTTTTTCGGCTAAAATACTAGTTTTCAAACTCTTCTTCGCGTGCGCTTCCAATTATCTCTTCGTGATTTTATGTAATCGAGATCCATGAATCGGGTAGTAGTTTGATTTTTAACTCAAAATATGCCTTGGAGTATTGTGCATCATCTTTTACTTTGTGAATCGCGTTAGTGTTAAATCGAAACATTTTAGCCTTCACATGCTGAATTTTATATCGATTTTGTTGCTGGCCATCATCGACTCAGCAGTTCCTTGGTCTCGTATTTCTAATTTTAAACATAACTAGAACTTAACTTTAGTTTAAAAGTATTTAATTCTAACCTGCCTCACTCACTGGGTAACACTTTAAATATTTACATTATTATGATTAAAATTTAATAAAATTATATATAATTTTTAATTTAAAATTTATCTAAATACTAAAAATTACTCAACTTTCACAAACCCTCAAATACCGAAATTTCAAGAACATTTCTAAAAAGAAATGTATCATTAATCTATCGATAGGTAAATCTGGTCGCGTAATAAGCAGACACTTACTTTTTTGCTGTTTTAATAACACCTGTCCAGGTAATGAAAATAAAAATA
Source organism: Tipula confusa (assembly GCA_963556175.1). NCBI lineage: Eukaryota > Metazoa > Arthropoda > Insecta > Diptera > Tipulidae > Tipula > Tipula confusa. The sequence continues at coordinate 201,142,604 of OY744475.1, forward strand.
AGGCGTTTTAAAATTCTGTTTTAAAACTTGAATTTAATAATTAATAATTAATAAATTAAAATTAGATTAAGACATAGCCACTTCATAACTATCATCACGAAGCTGACGCTATACTAAATCAAAATATTTGAAATTTAATATTTACTATGGGTCAGTTCATTTACACTCTCAAAATTTACCAATTGCACACTCAATTAACGTTTTAATATCTGCAAATATTTCTATTTAACTATGTTCTCATAATATATATAAACATACTTTATATTAGAAAATGTTCACTTGACTAGATCGAATCAAATTCACCCTTTATTAAAATTTTCCAAAACATTTTATTTTTCAAATTTAATTTTCTAAACAATTTAATACTGTATTGAAAAAAAAATCTCTTCCATTTAAGGAAAATGTTTTGTTTCACAACAACAAAAAAAATAAAAATTTATATATATATATATATATATATATATATATATATATATATATATATATATATATATATATATATATATATATACATGTTTGTTTTTATTTTGGCTGAAAAACTTTACAAAAAACTAGAAAATCATTTACACCATTATAAAATCAACTTCAACCCTTCATTATCATGCCCAATTGCATATTAAGGCAAATTGAAACAAATAAAAACCGAAAAAGCTTTGAAAAAGTTTCTATGTTTAAATTTTAATTTTGAGTTTTGATTAGATATATTTATACATCTATATACAAAGTTATTTTTCTATTTTCTACCGTCCTTTTTCCACCGTATTTTATTTTTATATCCTTTTCCGTATATGATAAAAATAACTGTATATGTCGAACAAAAAAAAACACTATTATTTAAACAAAGGATTTACTTAAAATTTGCATTGTACAAAATAGAGCTTTTATCATTGTTGATGTCGTTGGTGTAGTTTACATTTAGTCCAAATACACACTATTGGATACATAGGCAACATCATTTTTGACTTACCCCCGTAGATGTGATTCATAGAGACACGGTCCTACAGAAAATATTGTGTATATAAAACAAATGTTAACTGTAAGACTGTGTCTTTATGAACCATTTTGTAACAACATCAAAATCATATGCCACAGCATTCGATAAAAAATTCACCTCACACAGACTGTGTTGAAAATGTAAATAAATAACAAAAAAAAAAAAAAATGGCGAAAATAAAAATAAAAAGCTCACACAAAAAATTTAATCAATAAAACCAATTTTTATATAGTTAATGTTTATCAATCGCCACAATTTTTTATTTTAATTTTATGTGTATGAAAATTGTAAATTAAATTTTTCACTTGACTGAGGTAATTTGATTTTTTTACTGTCCATGTGCTGGTAATTTTTCGAATTAAAAAATTTGCAATCAAAAATCAATAAACTATAATTTAATATAAATTAACCTTTAAAACTGTTAAGTGGAATAGTTTATAAATTTGCATTGATTTATAATATAGCGAAAATTAAAATTTTAATGCGGAAAAGTTAAAAAGTATATTTGGTTTGTGTCTTGGCTAACCACATCACATTATTTTAGCACAATAATTTTATGGCATGGAGTTGGCAAAGACACAAATGTTTTGTGTAAATATAGCATATTTTTAGAACAATAATTTTTTAGCATGGAAATTAGTTAAGACACTAATTTTCTCACATTTTAGAAATAAAAATTTATAGCATGAAAACTAGCAAAGTCATAAAGGTGGTGTTCCATGGTATACATACATTTTTCTTATAGTATAGAATTATCCTATTTTACTCACCACGTTAACTTGAATATTCGTAGAAAAATGTTTCCGTGATAAAATCGATAAATTTAGTCGGAGCTTTTACGGAAAGTGTTATTTCGGTATTAAATGTAAACTTTTTTTCATATATATACTAATAGTCAAGTTTATTAGGTTTTACCGATTTGTGTAGATACATTTGCAGAGAGCTTTTTGCGGTAAAACATAGAAACATTATGATTATAATTTGGAAAGAGATATTGAGAGTAGACATACAGTACATGTAGAGACTACAATTGAGATGGTATATAATGTAGACTAACATTCGCTGGATGCAATTTGTAGATTTTTTTAGAGGTTGGTGTCTTTGATGACTTTCAAAATAATTTTAAATCTAAACGAATCTGTTTATATGCGGGTATACATTTTTATATTGTTACTTCCTAATTTTTGAGACTTTCGTGCATTAATTATTTTTTGCAAATTACGTATTTGTGAAAATTACTTATATATGTCATTAACAAAAATCAAAACTATAGCAAAAGCGAAAATCAAAAAAAAAAATTATCAAATTTAGACAAGAATTTGTATAGATTTGTAGAGTCTACGAAATGTTGGTCATAAAAATCTTATGATATAAACTTCCGGAATAAAAATCCTAGAATAAAACATCCTGAGATAAAAAATCCCTGTTTACAAAAACCTGGGATCAAAATCCTAGGGTGAAAATCCCCTGGATAAAAAATGCTGGTATTAAAAATCATACAATAAAAAATCCTGGGATAACAAATCCTGGTATAAAAAATTCAAGGATAAAATATCCTGCGATAAAAAATTCTGAGATAAAAAATCCTGAGATAAAAAACTCAAGTATACAAAATCTTAGGTTAAAAATCATTGGATGAAAATTTCTAGTGTAAAAAATCCTAGGATACAAAAATTCCGAGAAAAAATCCCAGGATAAAAATTCCTGATAAAAAATCGCATAAAAAATCCCATTTTTATGTTAAATGATTTTAACATAAAAATCCTAGGATAAAAATCCTGAGGTAAAAAGTCCTAATATAAAAAGTGCTGCGATGAAAAATCTTGGGATAAAAAATCCCAGAATAAAAAATCCTAGAATAAAAAATCCTAGAATAAAAAATCCTAGGATAAACAATCCTCAGATAAAAAATTTTATCATTGGATTTAAAATCCCGAGAAGAAAAATACCAGGATAAAAATTCTGAGATAAAAAATCTTAGGATAAAAAATCCTAATAAAATCCTGAGATTAAAAATCTCAGCATAAAAAATCCTGGGTTAAAAAATGGTAGGAAAAAACACTCACGATGTAAAATCTAAGAATAAAAATCTTAGGAAAAGAAATCTCAGGATGTGAAATCTTAGAATAAAAATCCTAGGATAACAAATTATGAAATAAAATCTAGAGGAAATAAATCCTAGGATAAAAACCCTACTGTAAAAAATCATAAGATAAAAATTCTGAAATATAAAATGCTAGGATGAAAAACCTGAGATAAAAATCCCTAGGATAAAAAGTCCTATATAAGCAATTCTAGGGTGAAAAATTCTAGGATAAAAACCCTAGGATAGAAATCCTGAGATAAAAAATCTTGTAATATAAAATTCTAAATTTGAGATAAAAAATCTTGTAATATAAAACAAGAAATCTCAGGATAAAAATCCTACTATAAAAAATCATTGGATAGAAAACCCTGAGATAAAAATTCCTGGGATAAAAAATACTAGAATAAAAAATCTGATTTTTAATGACATAAAAATCCTGAAATAAAAATCCTGCAATATAAAATCCTGAAATAATAATATTTCCTGAGATAATAAATCCAGAGATAAAATATCCTGAGTTTCCAATCCTAGGACAAAAAATCCTAAAATAAATAATTTTAGGATAAAAAATTCTGAGATAAAAAATCCTGGAGTAAAAATTCCGATGATAAAAAATCCTAAGATAAAAAGTTCAATAATAAAATATTATGAGATTAAAATACCAGGGTAAAAAATCCTTTGATAAAAAATTCCGGTCTAAAAAATCTTAGGATAAAAAATCTATAGATAGAACGATACCTTTAGATAAAAAATTTTAGGATAAAAAATCCTAGGATAAAAAATCCTGAGACAAAAGATCATGATAAAAAATCCTTAGATAAAAAATCCTGAGATAAAAATGCCAAGGGAAAAAAACCAGAGATCAAAGAGAATCCCAGGATCAAAAATCCTATGATATAAATCCATAGATACATAATCATAGCATAAAAAATCCTGAGATAAAAATCATAGTACAAAAAATTCTTAGATAAAAAATCCAGAGATAAAAATTCTGTTATAAAAAATCCTGATATAAAAAATTCTAGGATAAAAAATATTATAAATCTCCTGGTATTTTTTATCTCAAGATTTTTTATCTCTGGACTTTATAACCTAAGATTTTTTGTCTCAGATTTTTTTCCCCAAGGATTTTTTATCTTAGAATTGTTTATGTCAGGATTTTTTTTATCAAGATTTTATATCTTCTCTGGATTAATCTGAGATAAAAAATTCTGAGAAAAATCACAGGATCAAAAATCCTATGATTAAAAATCCTTAGATACAAAATCCTTGGATAAAAAATACTGAGATAAAAAATTATAGTATAAAAAATCCTAAGATTAAAAATCCTAGCGTTAAAAATCCTGATATAAAAAATTCTTAGATCTAGATGTAAAAAATCCTAGGATAATAAATCTTTAGTAAAAAATCCTAAATTTTTTTATCTTAGGATTTTTTATCTCTGGATTTTATATCCTAAGATTTTTTATCTAGTTTTTTCTCCTAGGATTTTTTATCTTAGAATTGTTTATGTCAGGATTTTTTATATCAAAATTTTTAATCTTCTCTGGAATAATCTGAGATAAAAAATTCTGAAAAAAAAATCCCAGGGTCAAAAGTCCTACGATCAAAAATCCTTAGATACAAAATCCTAAGATAAAAAGCCCTGAGATAAAAAATCATAGTATAAAAAATCCTTAGCTTAAAAATCGTAGCGTTAAAAATCCTGGGATAAAAATCAAAAGATAAAAAATCCTGTTATAAAAAATCCTGATATAAAAAATTATAAAATGGAAAATCCTATGGTAAAAAATCTAGATGTAAAAAATCCTAGAATAATAAATTTTTAGTAAAAAATCCAAAAAAATTTTATCTTAGGATTTTTATGTCTAGATTTTATATCCTAAGATTTTTTATCTCAAAGTTTTTTCCCCTAGGATTTTTTATCATAGAATTGTTTGTGTCAGGATTTTTTAAATCAAGATTTTTTATCTCTGGATTAATCTGAGTTAAAAAATTCTGAGAAAAAAATTCCCAGGGTCATAAATCCTATGATTAAAAATCCTTAGATATAAAGTCAAAGGATAAAAAGTCCTGAGATAAAAAATCATAGTATAAAAAGTCCTGAGATTAAAAATCCTAAAATAAAAAATCCAGAATAAAAGATCCTGATATAAAAATCCTAGGATAAAAAATCGAACAATAAAAATTCTAAGATAGAAAATCCTTGCATAAAAAATTATAAGATAACAAATCTAGAGATAAAATATCCTAGGATAATAAATCCTGAGTTAAAAAGAGGATTTTTTATATCAGGATTTTTTATGCTATGATTTTTTATTTCTAGATTTTATATCCTAAAATTTTGAATCTTTGAATTTTTTATCCTAGAATTTGTTATCTCAGGATTTTTATCCTAGGGTTTTTTATCTCAGGATTTTTTAATCTCAGGATTAACCTTCAATAATAATAATTATATAAACTAACATTTTTATTATTAAATCAAAAAATGTAAACATAAAAATAATTCTGAAATCAAGAAAACAAAAAAAAAAAAATACATTAAAGGGTGATAAAATTGTATAAAATAAACCAATGGAAAATTATTGGTTTACTTTATTTTTATTGAATTTTACGATTTTCAGTTCTATGCGGTGAATACTGGAATAATACCGCACATTTACAAACTTACATATAAATGTGGTATTTATTGGTAGTTTGTTTAGAACATAAACTTTAATGACTTTCACATGGAGGAGCTTTTGTATTTTTTTATAAGTTTTACTAATATTTTACCGTCAGTAATTGTTTTTTTGTTTTATTAGTGCTTTCACTTTCTTAATTTTAATGACGGTATAGGTTATGTTATTTTACTGCCGTTATTGTTGTTGTTTTTATAGTTCGATTGATTTAAAGTTTTTAAGCATGTCTATGAAAGGTTTTATCATTTTTTTATAGTATTAACATGTTTGAGTGTTTTATGAAATATAATTATGAAATCTCATTAAAGGAACATTTTTTTAAACTATGCAATCAGTTTTATGTCTATCAATTTTTGGGGGAGTTGAAAAATCTTCAATCCGAGTTAATAATGCGTCTTAAGTGTATACGACCGAGTATACTTACGGTTATTTAGATACATCTTTAAAAATATTGATCATTTGGTATATAAATATGACATCTTACCCGTCAATCGATAAGTTTTATATTTAACATACTTATTTAATAACAACAATTTAGACATCTTTAAAACCTCCATTCTCAAACACCCACTCACAAGTAAATATGTACACGTAAAAAGCTTAAAAGCTTTTTATTCCAATTTCTATCTTAATTATTTTCCTCCTTAATACTTACGTAAACAATAAATATTAACATTTTGTTGCTAGTTTTGTCATTGTTTTGTTTCTTGGAAAATGTAGAATTTTTTTTATTTTGTTTTTTGGAAATAAGTTATTTTGGCAATTTTATACCTTTCTAAATAAATAGCATACTCATACAGACACATTGTGTACCAAACAAAAACTGATATAAATTCTAAGGGACAAAAATTTGTTGTTTGTGAAAAATACAAAGAATTTTAATTGTCACGTTATCAAAATATATTTTCTTTTATTGTTGTAGTATCACATTAAATTTTATCATTTAGATATAGTTTTATAGTTCAGTGAATTTTCCCAAAAAAAAAAAAAATAAAAAATTATAAAAATTGTTCTAGATCTTCGTTATGATAAAACGTGTATATAGACAATCAATAACTTATGAATTCAACAAAAAATACGAATTTTATTAAATTTTGTTGTTGTTGTCAAGGATTAAAATTTTAATACTAATTAGCATAATTTTACAATAGTTGTATAAACATATCGATAGTGGGTTGTCGTAGTAACATCAAATTATATCCCTTTTGTAATAGAAAATTAATTATATAAAAAAAATATTATTCGATCTAGATTGAAAATTGCAAATAATTATTTTCCAAGTCTGTATAGAAATGATAAATTTTTATGATCTCGTTAAATTATAAATAAATATATTTTTATGTACATATAGGGTGTTGGCCAAAAAAGTTTATTACTTTAGGTTTGATGGCGTAAGCTCCCTTTAGATGAGATTTACACAAAAAGAAGTTTGGTGTGGATCATTTCTTAAAAGGTACAACACCAAGTGTTGACCTTTCTCTTACACACATATCACACAGATTTAACATTATATGCTTTTCATTTAAGAGCAACCCAAAAAAAGTGTAAATTCTAGTTTTGGGAAATTATCTACCATGTCTCATGTGATAGTAGAGTTGCTTCAACCCTAATTTCCTAATGCAGTAACTGCCACTTTGAAAGTTTATCTACGTTTACATTCGTTCCTTTGACGGCCAAGTCGATTGTGAAATTACCTACTATATAACATATTTAAAGAGTCATATCCAAGAGTTGATTTCTACGCTTCTACATTTTAGTAATTTTTGATCTCTCAAGTAAATTTAAGGACATTCCAAAGTTATATATATATATATATATATATATATATATATAAATATATATATATACATATATATATATATATATATATATATATATATATATATATATATATATATATATACGTTTATATATATATATATATATATATATATATATATATATATATATATATATATATATATATTTATATATATATATATATATATATATATATATATATATATATATATATATATATATATATATATATATATATATATATATAGAAACAGAAAAAAAATATGATAAACGCATGATTACAACCACAATAATATGATAAAGAAAATCGAATTAAAATAATTTTGATAATTATTTAGTTATTTTAATTTTTTATGACTAAGTTTATTATATTACAATATTTCCAATCATATGCAACTTTCATGATGAGGATAATCATAATAACTCAATTTATATGACTGTCACAACAAAACTTATGATCTTCTTGATGATAAATGGAATTAAGTTATGATTGCAGTAATCAGAATATAAATGTTGCTATCATAATTTTGTTGGGTTTACTATCATAATAACGGATTGCGGAAAATCCTTGATATATGTACTTCTAGTTTTTTCGATCATTTCCTATTAAGTGTTACATGTGTGCGTTTCGTAATAAATGAAAATAAAAATAAATTACAGTAAAAATTTAATTTTGGTGTTGTGTAATAAAATAATCTGATATTTGTACAAAATTGTTAACTAGTGTTATAAAATATAGTGGCTGTGTGCTGGTTGATCCACAAACTTATTATTCCAGTATTAAAAAAACAGGCAATTTCTAAATTGGTTAGTTTCACATAAATTATGCATATATCAGCGGTAGAATTTTTTTTTGTTATTTCAGATGCCAATTAATGCTAAATTATGCCATTTAGACGTGTTTATACAAAAAAAAGAAAAAAAAACAATCGCTAATATTAAAGGACTGTCAGTTATATGATAGTTATAAATATAAAATCTAGTTCCAGACGAACAACTCGTACTCGCGCTAGCACTACTGCCGTATATTATTCCTCATTACGGAAAAATAAATCAAATAGGAAACTCTTGCCTATCGAAGAAGGAAATACAAAATTCATTTATATTATTATACAAGGTGACATTTGCACTTTTGTTTTATTATATTAAACTAATCAAAAATAATCATTACAGACATTACGCATTCGCGATGACACACACTCGCTAACATTTATGGAATACTTCCTTCTCTAAGGGACATAATACCAGAAAAGTGCCCTACTTGGCAATTGTACATTTCATTACGAGAAATCAATAACATTTTCAAATTCGGTTCATCCACACACACAAACATTTTTATTTAACAATTATAATTGAAGAACATAATTTACAATATATTAAAGTGTCAAAGTCATATTTACGCCCAAAACATCATTTTCTTACTCACTACCCGCAAGAGTTATGAGTCAAATCGAACCTTTGAAACAGTTTTCGACTAGCCGGTTTAATAAGATTATACGATTATAAGTCTTCACTAATTTAAATGATAGCCTTTACCATAACCTCATAATTGTGGTTATCATTACTAAAGATTAGCCTATCAATTTTGTTAGTAGGTTTTATCATTAATAGTAAAATTTTAATCATAATTATAGTTAAACCAATCATATTTCAGATATGGTAAATGTCATTGGGTAAATGTCAAGACATGGTAAATGTCATTATGTTTTAGTTAAAACCATCATAATAAATAATTAAATTTATCAAGATATGATGTTCTTAATCATTGACTGCAATCATAAATATGATGGTCACTTTTATGATCAGCTCAATCATATTATTTTTCTGAGTGTATATATATATATATATATATATATATATATATATATATATATATATATATATATATATATATATATATATATATATATATATATATATATAATATTAAAATTGTTTGATCAACCCGGTTCATCAACAGGTTTCAAAAACGTTTTGATTTTTGGTTGAACTAACCTCCGATTCTGAATTGCATATATATCCCTCTAATAGCTGACAACCTGGAAAATAGACCGATTTACGGTATTGAATCTTTTCTTGTCCTTAACGTCCTTTTCAAATAATTTGAGCGCCTGACTAATATGGTCAAAAGCTTTAACCACTATCTTTTTAATGCTATAAATCTTAATCATTACTGTGATTAATCTGTTCCATCGAGGCTTCTTCTTCAAAGTGCAATATTTCTAAAAATTCTTTATAGGATAGTGGTTCGTCATTTGATGCGATCAACTCTTGAATATCTCCATCACTGACATCCGACATTCTCACTTAAGTCAGTTAAACTATACCGTTTAAAATTTCGACCACACATTCTGGCCACAATATTCGCCCAACTTTATTTAAATTGGTTTGATTAACTTCATTCCAAGATTTGTTAATTATTTCTACCGCTTGTAGAACATTATAATTTCGGCAAAATACGTTTATTTGTCACTTAGACGCCAGTAATTTTCGGAGTATTAGGCGATAATAATAGGCTTTAAAGGTAGATATAACATCCTGGTCCAAGAGTTGTATAAAATCCGTGGGTTTTGATTCTAAAAAATAATTTTAACTAAGTTACTATTGAAATCTAAATTCGGAAGATGGCCTGGGGCCATCTGCTTTCTAGGCTTAATTATTTGATTCGGAATATCGCATAATAACCTTTGGACAAAAATAGTTTTCGAACAATTCTTTTAAAATAGCAGCAGTTATCCAGGGTTTTTTGTTAGACTTCCCATATGTTTGTTTTTTTTTCTACATATTTTATTGTACGGGAGTTTTCCGCTTTACAAAATTGCTAAAGGCTTCACTTTGAAGTCTCCGGCGGCGTTTCTTCCAAGCAGGATTGCTAGCCTTTCCTTGGTAATTTCAAAACCAAAATGATGTTGACCTTTCGTTACAAACGTCCTGGATGGTATAGTCCAGTATAGTCCTGTTTCGTCTACATTAAAGACTTGTCTGGAAGAATAGCCTAATTCAGCAAAAAAAGACTTTAATTTAAGGAAATTTGGTTGCCGCTTTCAAATCTGAACTTTTATGTGTAAATCCACTCTTTTCCGTAAACAATTATCCTCTACTCAAAAAAAAAAGTTAAATTTTCGCCATCAGTAACCGAATTTTTTAGATCATCAAACAATCTCAAAGATTTTTCTTGATGAAAATGTTTGCAATTAAAATGTACAACGTAAATCGAAGACAAATCTACGTAAATCAAAATAACGCAACTAGGGGGAACTTAAACCAGGATTTTCCTATATATATTTATATATATATATATATATATATATATATATATATATATATACATATTTATATATATATATATATATATATATATATATATATATATATATATATATATATATATATATATATTTATTTAACAAAAAATATGTTATTGTTCGATGAAGCCACCTTTATCGCGAATAATAGCATCGAGTCTATTCGAGAAGGCTTCACACGTTGCATGAATGTGGTGCGATAATATGTTACCTCATTCTCGGTGAAGAACAATCTATAACGCGTCGACCGTCTCTATTTGTTAATTAATACTTTGACTTGCAGAATGTATCATATGAAAAAATCGATTGGGTTTAATTCCGGGGAATAAAGTGGCCATTATTGTCAAGAAATTAAGCTGGGAACTTTATCTTGTAAAAAACATTGCGTTTCATGGGCTTTATGGAATGGTGCCCAGTCTTGTTAAAACGTTAAATGGTTTCTATCGAATTTACGTGCTCAAGGTAAAAAAGCATCCTTTAAAATTATTTCTTGGTAGTTGTGGTTTTTTCCTTCATGGATTAAGTTGTCGTGGGTGTTCATCGTCGTGGATTTAAGTATTTGTGGGTGTTTCGTAGTTAGTTCTTGGGAATTGTGTATCATCGTGAGTTACCTATCCTCAATTCCTTCTGTGATTTTTTTTGGCCGTTTACTCCATCGCCGTTGTTATCTTCGCTATTCATCATCGCTTTTATACTCAGGATCATACCAATAATTTTGTGAGATCCAAAAATTATTGGTGAAATTTTTAAGTTCAATCCAAACAGCGTCCTTTTAACCGCCACAATTTCACCAATCTCATAATCGGTAGCTTTCCTTGGAAGCCGGTTGTATTGGTACGTTTATTCTCTTGTATCTCTTGAATTTTTTCATTAGCATCTAGTATCATCTGGTCACGTTCTATTATAAAATTGTAAAATTGTTTATAATGTCTCTTTTTTTTTTCTGAACTCTGCAATCTGTTCTGGGGCCGAAGCTCTCCCAACTGTTTCGCTTTACAAAATTGTAAACGTTAATTTTTAACGTCCTACCTTACGCCGTCACCAGCCAAATTGAGGACGCACGAATACAGGTTCGATTTTAAATCTACCTGCACATTGTATTTCTCCAGCCAGCCTGCACTGACATGGACGATGGTTCGGCCCATGGATTCTGCACTCCAACAGGGGGTCATAGTTGTGTTCATCGTCACCACCGATCGAAATCAGGTGATGAAAAATCCCTTTTGCAACCCTCCTCCGATGGGATTCGAACCCGGTACCTTCCGTCCCAAACACCGCAGCTTTAACCACTGCGCCAATTGCTCGGTGTTTATAATGTCTGCCTCGGTATCTTCTATGATTTGCTGGTTTTCTGGGTTTTTTCATCTATATGTTCAATAAAAGACCTCAAATCAAATGTAATCCGAGCGAATGTACCAATTTTCTGTAGCAACAACGGCCAATTTTGCTAAAGCAGGAATAACGATTCGGTTTATGTTTCACTTACCTTAGTAAACTTGCCATTACCACCTTTGCCTTGACCACAGTTACTATCTCATTAGTTTCTTCATACCACGTTTCGACTTGGTAACTCCAATCACATATATTATGAATTGTTGAGTTCTTATGCCAACTGAATAGATCCATTTCTTTATTAATAATTTGCCACAATGTTTTTGTTGTGAGTCAATGTATTGCAGTTTTTGAAATACTTTTAAGGGCATAAGCAATGTTTTCAGCTTAAATTCTTGTACGTTGTGGTCTAGACTTAAGCTGATTTCTTATACGTACCCCTTTTCTTGAAAATCTGAAAACTTTTATCGTTATTTCCTTAAATAACCCATTTTTGGTTTGAGTGTGACCACTCTGATTATTCCATCAGTTCATGGCTGAGTAGCAATGATTCTTCACAAAATCCATTGATTTGGTTGTAGGTTTGCCACGACGTCAGGTATAGTCGATTTCCCCTAAAACAGCATTCATTTTCTCCTTTGTTATTATTGATTTTCCGATGACTTGCTTTAGGTGATATTTGGTGGATTTAACACCAGCCTCCCAAATGCCACCGAAGTACGAGGCACTTCGCAATGTTCTAGGAAGCTCCTAATAGCTCCAGTCGTAGTAGGGTTGCTTATTTTATTAGAGCAACCTAATCTACAACTCACTTCACTTGGTTTGACGTTCAGGTAATAGACACTCTATATTGACTACTCACAGTTGTAGAATGAAGATTTTTGCTAAGACGACGATAAGTGGATCAAACATTCGACTGGCTTTGGACAATATTATTTTCTTAGAAAACACCCTCATACTATGCAGATCTGAACAGAACGCATAAACTCATTAGACACCGGATTTCACAGTATACATGTGATGTTTCAATCGATGGCCATTTTCGAAAGATAAAACTGTGATTCTTTAGAGATATTGTCCTTGAGTTGCATCGCTTCCTGTAAATTGCCTGCCCCTGTCATCAGATCATCCACATAGTTGTCGTTTTGAATTCCTTTGGACGCCACAGGTGATGTACTTTGGTTTTCTATGGATATTTGTTTCAAAGTTCTGGTTGCTAGAAATATAAGGCTGATGCTAGGGCATGGTTTGTAATCAATAATGGCGGATCGGGTTAGACGGGCATGTATGCCATACTATTTTTTAATACTTTGCATCTTCCAAAATGTATAGTATTGCGTATAGAGTAGGTTGACTTTTGGCACCAAATGCGAGACAATCGTTTAGTGAATATCTAGAAAATATCTTTGCCGAGCCCTCGAAGACCACTCTCAATTTTGTAGTAGTACTGGAATATCGCAGTACGCCATGATTTGGCAAATAAAAGCCTGGCTCATTTCATTCTTTCGATGGGATCTCCTGCTTGTGGTCGAGTTCAACATATTCAGACATGAACCTGTGATAGAATTTCATGAATTTGGGTTCACAACATTAGAATTAACGTTCTATGCTGCGGAATCTTTAAAAAGTGTTAAACATTGGGTCTACTAGACAGTCTGGTGAATTTTTAAACGGTAAACTTACCATAAATCGACCGTCTCTTTTTTGTTGCATTGTTTTTATGAATTTCCGTTCATACAGTTGCACTTCTAGTGATAACAAGTTTATTTTGGATGATATGGACTCTATTTCAAAAACCTTCTCAACGTCTAGTCAATATCGACTTGAGAATAATTATCACAGGATCATTGAAATGACATCTCCTTTACAGATGATTTTTTTTAGAAGCGACCCACCCAAACACTGTTTTTAAAAGTTTTAGTCCGCAGTATTACCCAATTTAATTTGTTCAACTTCCGCAGGAGTTCGAAAAAGTGGTCAGCTCCGATTAGTATATAAACGTTCTTGAAATGGCGAAAATTGGGATCATTCCGTTGAAATTTTCCATATTGAGGTTATCGTGATGGTGCTATGGTAACTTTGTGGTATTTCGGCAGCACTAATGCTTCGATTAAGATCTCGTTTCCGCTTTCAGTTTTCTCTTCAAATACCACAATTCATTTTGTAAGTCCCATTCTGTAATGTTCACCTTTGCACATTGCACAATTAAAACTACTACTATTCGTTACAACGTGGCTTCATACGGGTTCTCTAGGGAACCGTCTTTAGCGAATCGAAAGAGGTTCTAGTTTATCAATTCGCCTTGTTTGGAACTTGAGGAATTCGGTAAATGTCGAATTGTTTAGCTATCTACTATTGAATTGACTGTGATTGTTAACTTTCTTCACTGTCTTTTTTAGTTATATACTTCACTGCTTGATGATCAAAGTTGCAGCTTGACTTGACTTTACATGTGGTTGGTACACGAACCACTGATAAATATTAATAAATATTAATTGTGTTTTGATGCTCATAATGACAAATGTTAAAGTGGGACTCTAAAATAGTCAGGTTACCTTGGTCAAAATGGCGAGCTTTACATTTTTTGATGTATATATATGTATATATATACATATATATATATATATATATATATATATATATATATATATATATATATATATATATATATATATATATATATATATATATAAATTTATAGTATATGTTATTCACTCTATTGATAGTATGAAAAAAATGTTCCAGTTGTAATGTGGTTATGTTCGTTAGCATTATGTAGTCAACCATATCACAGAGGAAGCGTATATTGTACGGAAGTTTCATGTTATATAATAAGCAATATTGGTTTTACTATTTATTTGATACGTCTGGATTCGAATACGGATAGAAATCTTAGTAACATATTTACTTCAGTTTATATAGTGTTTATATACATATATCTTTAATTTATGAGCAATGGAAAATAAAGAAACGTTATTTCAAATTACCTTCAAATACATAAAAAAGAATATGATGGTGATTTATATTTTGGAATGGATGGTACGACGCTTTTATTAATTATTTGTGCATATATATGTATATATATATATATATATATATATATATATATATATATATATATATATATATATATATATATATATTTATGGCAAACATCTCTTCCAAACTATAGTACATCCTTGTAAATTGCCCAATTTATTGATGTTTTGTAATATTTTTATACATTTTCAATTCCACTGCATCACGTTTACAATAAAGGCTTTTGATTTTATATGCCCGTACTGAAGCACGTTTTGAGTTAAATTTATCATTAAAGTGTCGTTATTTTAAGTCTAGACATTGGTATAGATTAAAGTTATCAAATCGGAGGGCTCCAGTTTATTAGATATTATAAGTGCAATTTATTTGAAATGATAACCACGATCACCAATTATAAATTTCAAATACAGTACTCTTAACATTTAAAATTTCGTCAAAACACTTAAACCGCATTACATATAATTACAGATTAACATTTCAGCATCACAATGATTTTAATATGCATTTTTTATTTTTTCATTTTAGGTAAGATTGAATTTTTCATCACTATGATGTACTAAGCTAGTCCCATTGACAACGTAAGTACATCTACAATGATATTAGTATGAAAAATCGAAATCTGTATTAAAAACTTTCTTTGTATGTTTATCACAAAAAAGCACTATTTTCCAACATAAATCTTTTCTCAAGAATATAGTTTTCTCTATTTTCCAACGTTAAATAAAAAATTTAAATTTTAAATTTTAAATTTTTTTAGAGTATGTAGCTCAACAATCGATTAACATTAAAAATTCGATTTCGTTTTTTTTTTATATACAACGAAATTCAATTTTATTTTTATCTAACCAATTTAGTTTGATTTTGGTTGAATTATTCTTATGTGTAATGTTGCATTTACATAAAGTTTACCTTGTTACCTGTAAAAACGAAAAAAATAAAAATTCAATTCAATTTAAAAATGTGGTAACACAATTAATTTTGGATCATTTCGTTTTAACCTTTTCAAAATCCTTAACAAATTTGTTGAAATAAAAGCAAACAAGTTTAAGTAGATGGTAAAAATAAAGTTTTTGTCTTAATCCAAATTTTAAGTTTATTAGGTGGACATTTTTATACTGTACAATCTTAAAGGGATATGCTTAGCCTGATATAGTTACACCAAAGATAGTTACAAATTAAATGAGTTAACAGTTTTATGACAAAAACGTCATAAAATCACCAAAATCTAATTTATATACACTTTATTTGACACAAAACATTAAAATTAATATCAATTAGATTTTTAATTGATTAAACATTACAAATCAATTAAATTAACCGTTTTATGACAAATACGTCATGTAATCGCCGAAAATCTAATTTATATACACTTTATTTGTCACAAAATGGTGTGATATTGTAACCAATACAGTCAGATTTCTTGTTATATAATCATTAGAGGTTTTAGTTAGTATTGTAAAACAGGCCACATTAAGAAGTTTCCAGTCCCTAGGTACACCATATATTTCGAGCCCCTCTCAACCAATTGTTAATACGTAATATCAATAACAAATTTGAACAACTATATATTTTTGAAAATTTATTATAGAATCATATGTATGAGCATAATAAATTACATAATATTTTAAAAGCGTTTTCTCAATTCGATAATCAACCAGATGTCGTCTGCAATGAAATACTGACTGCATTAATTCAAATTCGCATATTTTATGAAAAAATCCTTCAGCTTCTACTCGTCCTATTGATTTTAGAAAATGAATTGTAGTAAACAAATTATGTAATGCTTCTATTTGTAAGGATATAACATTGCTGCTGTTGCTGCGGCTGGTGCTGATTGTCGAGTAGCCACCAATATTTTTCATATCTCTGCTAGTTCGATTTACTAATTTTGATGGTTGTATCAAATCATTGAAACCATTTCTCATTTGGTCGCCATTGCACATAATGAATTTGTGAGATGGCATCTCGGTTTTGAATGTAACCCATTTGATCGTAGTATATGAATAAATTCGGTCCTGGTACCATTCTTCTAGTCACGTATAATTATGTAAGTAAAGTATCCAAATAGTAAGGTCCATATATCAAAGAGTTTTCGTAATTTAAGCATTTCAGTCTAATATGATTTCACGTCAAATTTATAATATGTACATCAATTTGGTCGGCGTCAAAATTTTCGTACTGTACTCTTTTCGAAATGTATTGCTTAAAGTCAGTTTTGGCTTTTCTGTTTATACCGTTGCAATGTCTTAAGCATTTCACAACTAAAATTAAAGTATGATCCTTGATGGAAAAACTCATTTTGCAAGGAGTCCGTCTAGCCAAATAGATTCAAACGCCTTTTCGATGTCAATCATTACGGCACCCGTCGGATTATTAAAATTTAGATTATGCGTGAATTTAGATGGCATGAATTATGATGTGGCCCTGTTTAAATCCAAATTGATTGGGATTTGGGTCTAAGACGTGATCATTTAATTTTTCATAGATAATAATTTCGTAGAGTTTGCCAAAAGAGAGCAAGCTAATGGGACGATAGATTTCTGGATCCGTTGGTAATTTGAATTTTCACGATGGGGAACACTCGTGCAATTTTCCAACACTCAGGGAACGACTTGTTGTTTAAAAGGTTGTTAAATATTGTATACAAATTTCGTCAATGAAGGAATTAGAAATATTATGTTGGGGATACTGAGCAATTGGCGCAGTGGTTAAAGCTGCGGTATTTGGGACGGGAGGTACCGGGTTCGAATCCCAAAGGGGGAGGGTTGCAATAGGGATTTTTCATCACTTGATTACGATCGGTGATGCCGATGAACACAACTATGACCCCCCGTTGGAGTGCAGAATTCATGGGCCGAACCATCGTCCATGCCAGTACAGGCTGGCTGGAGCAATGCAATGTGCAGATGGATATTTGAAACTAGCCAAATCGAGGACGCGCGAACCTGTATTCGCGCGTCCTCGATTTGGCTAGTAATGGCGAAAGTAGGACGTTAATTAACCGCGAAATAGTTGGGTGAGCTTCGGCCCCAAAACAGATTGCATAGAAATAAACAAACAAACAAAACAATATGTTGGGGATTAAATCTGAGCCGAAATTTTTTTTACTGTAGGCTAATTTTAGAATTGACGCTATAGTTGTTCGATGGTAACAAAGTAATTTGGATCGTCTCGAGATTGACTTGGTGAATTAGCTCGATTCGTTGCCGAAAATTTTGATTTAGTAATATATACCGCTTTATCATTTTTATGCTTCTCGATGATTGGATCAATTAAGTTATTTATTTCCCGTTCGTGTTCTCTATTTCCTAAATTTACTTTACTTTAGGAATGTTCCACAATATATGGCCGATAATGTTTAAATTTGTAATTTCATTATAAATTTGGAATTTATTGGTGTCATTATTTTTCGTAATTTAGCTCCAATCAATGTTTAAATGGATGTAATTGTTAGTGTCCAAATCGTTGATTTCCAAAATTTATGCTATTGCTATTTTTGCATTTTGTAATTTGTTTGATTTCAGACCACATTTTTGCACTGGGCCGAATTCCCTTCCTTCATTATATTTGTCCAATATTTCTCAATCTGCAGTTTGACGTTCTGTTCGATGTGTTGAACTGTACGCTTGATCTCAACTTTGCAATCTTTAATTTTGTTGTTTGATGTTAATGCCAAAAGTATAATTTTGATTACGGCCGTTCAAGGCTGAATTTCATTTTAAAGTTTTAATTTTGGTAATCAGGAGAGATTTATGTTTGCACAATTTTTCTATAACCGGATTTGTATAACAGATCATGTTATTAAAACGTCTTTGTTTCGGCGACTTTTGCTTGATGTTATCCATAATTAGAAGTGTGTGATGTGTGATGTACTTTTTGATTTCATCGTCGGTTAAATTTCGATCGGTAGGTATACAATTTTGATCGTTAATGTTGTTGTTCAAAAGAAGTTGTGCTGCTGTCCGGTGTGCTTAATCCAAAGATTTAGTCCATTTTTGCCAATTGATTTCCATAAAATTGTATCGAATTTGATGTTGTTGTTCGTCGTCGTCGTCAATTTCGTTGGTTCCTTTCTCGATCTCACCAACTCCTCGTACTATGATCTCAAAAGCTCTGTGATCACTATTGTAATGGTGTGTCGAAATTTCATGATGAAAATTTTGTTGAATTTGGATGCGAATGTCTAAAATGGCCAAATTTATTAAATTGGCTAAACGGGTCATAGTGGGTTTGTCACTTTTATATAATTTTGCGCAATATTCCATGACATTTTCGTTCATCCAAGGACATCTTGCATGGCTATTGCAAGCTAATCAATGTAGCTAATGTCGGATGTAGAGTCGATGATGAGAAAAAAACTGATTCATTTATAATTTTGAACAATGTTCCGTCTGACTTTATCACCCACCAGCATAATAAATTCATAACAAATAGGTTAATAGGTTGGCATGTTGACATATTTGTGCTTTAAGAAATGGATCAAATTCCGATTAAAAGTTTAAAGCCCCAATGTAGTTTCTACTGTCCTTTATTAAATTTATGATTTTTAGATAGATTTTAGATAGATCGCAAGTTCCTTGGGTCATGTAACCTTTTTCCTAGAGTAGAGTTTGCATACATAGCAGTAAGCTTTTTGCGTAGTTTGTGTATACATAAACCAATCACGTTGAAATTGTTCACCATTCTCGTTTGTGCAGGTAAATGCACTTTTGTTTAAGCTCCAATTTATTTGTCTTGTTCCTTCGATAGACATGAAGTTAGATGAATAAGAATCACGATTTAGTTTCGCATACTAATTCAGTTTCAAACATCAAATAACAATTTAAGTCGGTTACATTATCATTTACAACAAGCTTGAACATTGTCTATAATATTTGCAATGAAGTAACATCCACTTCTTTTGCTTTAATGACATGCGCCGGTAACGAAATTTTAATTTTTTTCTCCAGTCGATCGTGGTCTTCCTTTATTTTGCATTGAACTACTAGATTTTATTTTTTATTTTACTTCGAATAATCAAAAATTATAACCAATAAACAAGAATTTTTTTTAGTTTTACTTATTTCCCCAACTAACCAAAAAATGTAATGTCAAAATGTATTATCACTTTGTCGATGTGAAATGTGGAAAAATGCAATTTTTGTTAATCTGTTTTATTGACAGTAGACTTATTATTTATGCAAGTGTAAAATTTGTTGTCATTTTTCAATTCAATAATTTGATCAAGACAATCCATCAAATTTTAAATTGGAATTTGTTGTCTTGGTTAGTGAATTAGTTAGATTTGGTTACTACAAGTAAGATATGTTGTTTCTTCAATCAAACTGAATCAGGTTTTTGACAATTGTTACATGATAGTCTTAGAAATTAGTCTATTGAGTTCTTTAAACCACCCTTATTAACTATCATTTAAACTATACTCAAAAGTTTGCTTTTTAACATAATTTGACATCAGTTTGAAAGATGATAAAACAATTATTTTTCAATGCTAACTTCATTCTTGCTTGAAATCTGCCAGTAAGCCGATTTATTGCTAGTTTGGGCGTTTAAGTTACTTTTGAATTATTTCAAATTAGGTTTCAGTATTTTACTAGCTTATAGATTTAAGAGTTCCTCATAATCATATTTTTTTATAGAAAAAAATCCAAATAACATTTTCCAGTGAGCCAGTGCGATTGTTACTTTTACTATAACTCTTTGTTTATTACTATTGTCAAAAACTACTTACCATCAAAGTACATCAATGACAATGAAATAACGACTGAAAATTAATAATATATACTTGAAATAATGAAACGGATCTTTAACGACGATTAACCATGTAGTTTAATTGCTCGAACTTCCCCTTACTTTACTAAATATGGTATTCCTTTTAGTGGATAGTTAATTAGGATTTCGCAGATCTTTCAAATTAATACTTCTATATTCAATAATTAGAGATTGTTGTTTAAACATTTTCCGAAAAGGGGCAATACTTCTTTGACAATGTCTTTTTGCGGTACGAATTGCTTTACCATCAAACCGCACGAAGCGGTATATAGAAACTCGAATCGATTGCATGATATCGAATTATAGTATTTGCAAACAAAGAGGTTCGAATCAGGGTTTAGTAATATTTGGTTTATAATTGGTAAATCGAATCAAATTTTAATAAAATTCTATGATATTCTAAAACTAGAAAAATATTGAAAATTGACAGTCTAATTGGTATTTAATATGGTTAATGCTATACACTTTGATTTTATTTTGTCATTCAAACTTTACTCAAACAACTTAAAGCATATACGGTTTAACTGATCTCGCATAAAGCTCTACTTTAACTTTCATTTTAAATTGCAAATTTTAAAATTCAAATAATATTCAAGGATTGAAAATTTATTTATTTATTCAAATTTTATACAAACTTGACTTAATTGTTCAGAACTTGAAACCTTAAACAATAATTGCTTAAACCTTAACCTTAAAAGTTAAATGGAACAGCTGAAGATGATATTAAACATTAAAATTTGATTTAAAGTACAAAATTGTTTTTATTACAACATAATTGTTCGCTCAAACCATAATATAAATACATATAATACTACCATCATATGAAAAAAATAGTTTACCTATTGATATTCAGATGTCGGGTCGTTCGAATATTCTCAAAATTTAGAATAAATATATGACATTTAGGCGATTATATATATATAAAAATATTTATATTATTATAAAATGATACCAGTAACGACATCTATCACGTCAATGGGCTAACAAACCATGGTAGTACTATGTGTATTTATATTAAGATCAAACAATATTCAAACATATTCAAATTTCACTTTGATGTTATTTCATCATTTAAATGATTCAACTTGTGTTATATATAAAGGAAATTTGAAGTCTCGAAATGACGTTTATTCTAATCAAATTCGATCAAAAATAGAAAATGTACAATAGTTCAAAATTGTTTCGTTTGCAAAATTTGTTATCTAACCAAATTTTATTTAAATTCGATTTAGCTGTGCGAAATTTGACTTAAATGATATATTCGCTACTAAAACGGCGTTCAACTGACTTATTTGAAAATATAGACACTTACTCCCGACATGAATTATAACGACCGATAATGGGACAATAATAATGTATTTTGCGTTCTCTCATGATCTAATTGTGGTACATTCTTTCTTTATTAAAATATCCTCTTTGCAATATATACACCCGCGAAAAACGTCACAAATTAAATTCACCATATAATAATTTTAACGAAAGTTTCACATCATCCAAGATGTCATATCATCCAAAATGTCATATATCGATCGGCTGCCCGAATTTATTAGGCTGTGACAGTAGTTCTCGTACAAGTGATGGATTTCAGGAAAACGAACCTTACCTTTCAACTATTAATTTATATTATGGAAATTATACACTTTTCTTTGAAAAGGTTTTGAAAACTTCGGTTGTCAGTAGCTAGCTTGCTATAAGACCATGAAAGAAAAAAGACAAATATGTTGTGGCACAAGTCTTACAAATTCCACAATTCTCAAATGACCTTGGTTCGCATAAATTCTTTAAAAGAGTCGCTTGTCTGCACCATACATTCAGCCACAGGTCTATTGTCATTCGGAATCAGGATAATACAATTTTCATGTTTAACATCAATGTACACTCAGCACTTGGGACGAACCTTCCTCTGACTTCCTAAATGTTCAACATGTCAAATACTGATTTAGATAGAACTGATTTAGAAATAAGGAGAATTCTTGAATCTAAGAAACAAAAACCAAACGAGAAATCCATTGATTTTTATAGTGCAGTATTTTCAATTTCGTTACAAATTAGAAATCCGATCCCAGAATCTGACCTTATTTTCGTAATAACTCAAAATATGCGACCAGAATTGCAGGACCGACTGGCAATCTATCACTTTACTAAACTTGATAACCTAGTGCGACAATGTCTTGGTTATGAGGCTGCCTGGTCACGGAATAAAATGATTCCAGAAATGTGTTGTGAAACACGTAAATATATTCATGAACTTGAAGAGTCTCCAAGTTTTAACAGTTTTACAAGTCCCACTTCACCAATCGGCTACAAGTCAAATCTAGATATTGTTCAATCTCTAATGCATTTTCAGAACCAGCCTCCAAATAGTAATCATCCTCCATATAAATATTTAAATCAAAATATAGCAATACCTTTAGATTATAATTATGATCTTTCATCTTCGCAACGCTCCACAGACTATGTGCCATCTAATGCACCGTGTGCTATACCCCATGAACTGCATACACAAATATTCGTATATTTAGACGACCTTCTAATTGCTGGGGAAACATTCGACAAACTTATTGCACTTTAACGAAAAGTTGCTGAACTGCTATCAAAGGCTAACCTAACCATCAATTTCGAAAAGAGTACATTCCTACTCAAAGAGATCCGCTATCTTGGAGATGTTGTACTCAAGCTAGATTCCTCTAAAATATCCATTATCTCTTATCCTGTTCCAAAAACTGTTTGAACGATTAGAAGATTTTTCGGCATGGCAGGATGGTGCCAATGATTTATTCATCGTTTTTCAGAATTGGCGAATCCGCTTACCAACTTTTTGAAGAAAAATCGCAAGTTTGAATATGGCACAAGATATGGCACAAAAAACTTTTAAAAAATTGAGATTATCCCTTTCATCCGCCCCTGTACTCTGTAATCGTGATTGGACTCAAGAATTTTTATTTAGTGTGAAGCATCTACAACTGGAGTGGGAGCTGTACTCTTTCAAAGATCTCCTAATGGTGAGAAACGTCCTTTTGATTTCATTTCTCACAAACTAAATGGAGCGTAGCGCAATCACAGCATAACTGAGCTTGAATGCTACAAAGCTTGAATGTTACAATTGGACAAAGAGATTTTGCAGGTCGTCTCCCCCCTTCGAGTCTAAAACTTCAAGGATTCAATTTTAAAACTGAAATACCAGAAGAGTAAAGCTAATATTGTACCAGACGCATTATCACGACAGGCGGAAAAGTTAATTCTAAGTGAGTCCAATGCTGATATTTCACTGCAGGTAGATTCCGATTCCAATCATTTTAAAAATCTTGACTACCTTAAGCAAATCAACTTAATACTTTAAAAACCTCACATCAAGTCCAACCTGCAAGTTATTAATGATAAGATACGGATTCTTCCTAATTGTGATACTGACCTTTCAACTGGAATATCAGTTGGAAAATAGTTGTTCCAAAATCTCTCATTCCTATTTTGTTGAAAAGAGCGCAATCACCACCAAACGCTTCTCATTGAAAAACTTTAAAATTTTGCGATCATTGGACTAAAATGTCAGTTAATGTTCATAAATTTGTAGTTGATTGTGAAATTTACAAAGCTAATAAGGCTACCAATACCGTAACACGCCCCCCAATTTGCTAAGATAGTTAAGTAGTTTGGATGACAATGAGGTTCAACTGATGAAAGTTGACAGACTAACGCTTGTACCCAACTATGTACTGGAAAATTTGCGTAAAGCTTACAATAAGAAAACACATATAACCTTAGAAGTCGGAACCGCAAGTTTACTGCTGGTCAGCAAGTATTTTTCCGTAATTTTTCTTAGAGTGATGCAGTTCGAAAGTTTTCAGCAAAACTTGCTAAATATCTGTAGTAATACATACAGCGGGATTGTGCATAGAAGTTCCATGCTACGAAAAATTCATACTGGCCGTGCAAAGACACAAAAAACCTACCCCTGGTTAGAGTATCAATTTAATGCGAGCGTAACCTCAATAGAATTGGCTGTGATGTGTTTTGTTCGAGTCAACGACCAACTCATTATTGTTCGTGACCCTAATTTTACGGTTTATTTTGTTATTTGGACTTTTTTTTAGCATAGAACGAACCTAAATGACATTGTACCTTACACACGCTGCTCAAGACTGGAATCGAAAATTCGTTATCTGACAAGTGTAAGGATTTTTCTTGTTACCGTATTCGTTCTCCAATATTTAGCAAAAAAAAAATTCCATTTTAATGCTTTAGTATAAGTAAGTACGTGTCTGACTAAGAAGTAATTGCACCGTTGAGACAGAAACGTGAGTGTTTGCATGCTATAATTTATGTGATGTAGCAGCTGTAATTTTCGTTCATAATATTTAAATTGCATGCATGCATTGATTGCCCCTAATGGCTGTTTAAGCATTCACGCTCCAGAACATTGACGTGGTATGCAACCTTGCTTTTTTACACTACGACCACCGCTAGTCGGATTACATTGCAAATTCCAGCCAGCTGAAAACTCGGGTTAGTCAATGACTGAATTTGTTCTGATTGTCTGTAGAACAATAATAAGTGCTAGTTATGGCACTGCACAACAATGGTCTGTAAAGACATTATTATTATTATTATTATTATTATAAATTAATATTGATTCAACAACTTTTTAAATTTGGTCAAAATTTACCGTTAAACACTTACTGATTGAAGTTTACATCAAATTTATTCAAAAATAATTTACTTGAAACTTGGCATCTTTAAATCGTCATGTAATCGCTGAAAATCTAATTTATATACACTTTATTTGACACAAAACTTTAAAGTTAATACAAATTAAATTTTAAAAAAATTGTTTAAACATTACAAATCAATTAAACTAACCGTCCCAATACCAGTGAAATAAAATTTACATGAAATGTACTAAAAAAGGGTCTTACTGTGTTCATCTATATAAAGTTGATGTTACCCATCAACTTTTATTCAAATGATGAAGTTAGTGTTGGTGTGACTATTGGCTATTGAAAAATAATACAATATCCCGTTGTCAGTATTTCAAGTCGAAAACAAATTTAATATTTGTGTGTGTGTGCTACATTTAGCCGGTTTTTATATTTTTGCATTTAAATATGTTTAACTGTTCTTGCTGGTGATGTGTAGGTTTTGTTATATTACACCCTCCGTCTCAACACACAATAAATCATAGGGTAATGTAATCGGCTATCAGTTGTTTATTGTCTACGAGTGCAACAGTTTGTGATATTTTGTTTGTGTCGATTTTAGCATATAGAAAATAAAATACTGTTCCTTTACTTGTTTTTTATCTACATATTGGTTATATCGCCTCATATGAGTTAGAGGCTTTAGGTATGTTCATGTTTTATCGTATACAAAATATTTTTCTAAACATCTTGGTTTATAAGGCTTGAAAAAAAAATTTGCATCGTAATTGTGTTACAATCAAAAATGTTTGCCCAAATATGCACATCTCAAAATATGTATCATCACATATCATCCGACATGATACCAAAATGCTTTTCTCACATGAATAGGACAAAAAGTGAAAATATTTTTCCCGCTCTTTAACTTGTTTTACTAATACCAATGTACCTTTCAATATACATTTTTATTTGGATGTAAAAAAGCTCTCTCTTTATTTTAATTTTTGTTGTAATATATTTATGAAGTTAGTGTTGTTGTGACCTGGCTACTAAAATGCAATACAATGTCCCGTTGTCAGTATTTCAATTCGAAAACAAATTTAATATTTCTGTGTGTGTGTCACATTTAACCGGTTTTATTATTTTTGCATTTTTATTTTAACTGTTCCTGTTGGTGGTGTAGGTATGTTATAGTATACACTGTCGATTTTAGATCGTTTTACTTCAATTTTAATTGTAATACTGTCGGGTAATTCAATCGGCTATTAGTTGGATATTGTCTGCGAGGTGCAACAGTTTGTAATATTTTGTTTGTGTTAATTATAGAAAATTAAATTTTTTTAACTGCATTTGGATGTAATTATTGTGATTCTACTAATGTTAAGTGATTAAAATTGTTAAAAACTAGTACAAAGTTCAAAAGTCGAGACGCTTTAGGTATGTAAATTTTTATCGTATATTTGTCAACCATCTTGGTTTTTGTGGCTTGAAACAATCACATCACGAAAATTGTATCAATATTTTTTTTTTTTTTAATTTTGTTCATCAAAAATTACAATTCTTCACCCGTCATGGTACCAAAAAGCTTTTCTCACATGATTAGGACAAAAATTTTCCCGCCCTATAACTTGTTTGACTAATACCAATAAACATTTTTGTTTAGATGTGGTTTTGGTATGTTGCGAGAGTAAAATAAAAAAGCTCTCTCTTTATTTAAGATTTTGTTGAAATATATTTGTCTCATTTTAACAATGTGTAAGTGAGTATTTGGTTTTTGTTGCGTTTCATTTTTCTGTATATCTAAAGTAGTTAGTCGTTCGGTGATTTTCAAATGCGAAAGCTCGTCATCGTGTTCGAGTAAAATATTTTTTTGTATATTTGAGTGAATTATTTTTATACGTCAAAATATTTGCGCGGTTAATTTTTTTTCTATTTAGATTGAGTGAATTATTTTCAAGTAGATTTTACAAAAAAAAAATAGTGTATGTTATGTGTGAGTGTAAATGGTTTTTCTAGTATTAAAATGATGATGAATTACCATTGGTTAGTGAATACATTTTGTGTTATGTGCATATTATTATAGTGAAAATAAATTAAATCAATTATTATGTGTATCTAGTGTTTATGTGTCGACAACGAAAATCACTCAAAACGGATAAACTTTTGGATAACGAGATCAATTACAACATTTATGATATTTCATGTAAATAGAATTTAGTTTTTCTTATAATTTCCATTTATATCTCTCTAATCAAAATTGGAAAATGTGTTAACAGCGTTTGTGTATATACATACATGTCAAATTGTTTGGTTTTGTTTAGTGAAAGAAACGGTTAATGAAGATATGACATGGAACAGAAATTTGTACAGCATAAAAAAAATCTGATAATTTCATGACATTTGTGTACGTTTGTTCATCATGTTGTGCCCGTGTATGTTTATTCGTATGTGTGTGTGTGAGCGTTTAATGAACATCTTCATGGCATTGTGTGTCATTCAATTTCATTATTCACATATCATGAAATTTATATAAATAAAAAATAAAAGCATATAGAATAAAATTAAAATTTTCAGAAAATGGAAAACATGTAAATAAAATTGATTTGTGTAAAGGGAAATAAATTGGAAAAACATTTTTGTTGTTTTATCATCACATCTATATCGCTGCCACGTCGTATCTAAAGCTACAATTTTTCCGCTATATATATATATATATATATATATATATATATATATATATATATATATATATATATATATATATATATATAAACATAAAATAAATATTAGATTTGAGTATAAAGTGGTTTACATATCGTTTGTAAGTAGCAATTTCGCGAAGATGCACGCATTTATCTATTTCCTATTCGTTTAACGTACGTTCAATCAAGTAACGTATATTTTTCCCTATATGAGCTTTTATGTTTGTACCAAGTTCATCAATATGTTTATTTAAAATGATACCACCAGATGTATGTATAAAAAAGTGTCGTTGATAATTATAGAATTTGTGATGTGGTTAGTATCGCGTACTCTTGATGAAAATGTCTGAGCCAATATATATTTCAAAATGGTTTGCTTCCTGACTTAATCAATCACTGGTGAAGTTTTTATTGCTGTTCAAAAGTTATATGGAGTGTCTATTAGCTTTAGTGTTTTTTTTAGTTATAATTTAGTGGATTGGTAAAACTTTTGAAAACTATATAGTTTTAAAATTTAATTTAAAATAATCTATAAAGTATACAAAATGTGACTTAACAAAATATTTCATCGAACTTTAGAAGATATAAAAAAAACATGTCTGAATAATAATTTTTTGACTTTAAGTACCACACGAACTTGTAATTAATTATGCAGTTATCAGATAAATTTGTTGAAAAATTTTTTTACGAGATTTCATTTGGCAGGAAAATTCTTTAATTTATGAAAGTTAAACAACCTTTTCCAGGGTACAAAGAATAAATTACACTTGAAGCCAGTTTTTATGTTTTTATTATTGCAGACATTAAATACCGGGTTGTTTTTTGTTAAAAACTTTTAAATTTTGAAAAGTATTCATACGTATAATGGATTTACTAATTTTTTAGGGTTTTGTGATGTATAAGTTTAGTTTTGATATGGAGAAATTTTAGAATAGTTAATGAAAGCTAAAAGAAATGTAAAGTGGCTCTTGAATAAATAAATTAATTATATAGAAATACTCTATGGTTTGAAATAGAATTTCACAGAACTTGATTTTGAAATCTTTGTACTATAACGTTATTGCTTTTTTGGAATAGCCCCAGAGGTAATTTCCATAGCCATTCCATACTACACTATATCGTGAAATTTTTAACTGAGATTATTATTAAAAGTTTTACCTCTCTGGACTGGCAGATATATTTTGGTTTAAATATACTTTGCAATTGTCATTCTTTTGCTCATATTGTGACTATCATTTGATTTTTCACCACAGTAATGTAATACTTAAAACTAGTTCGTGTGTCAAAGAAGTCAATTAAATTTGGTTTTTTGGCACCATTAGCAGCCTCTACAATTAGCTGGGTCTGTAGTGCGTACATCTCGCCGATGCTTTTTTTTATTTATTACAAGATCTCGTAAGGTATTCTCAACGACTTTTAATGCAGCACTGTTCTTTGTAGTATTATGCCCCGATATGTACGATCACATTTTCAGTTGTTTGTTATCGTTTACAACTATTGTTTCTTAAGGTTCCATTGCTTTAGGTGGGCCAGACATATTATTTTGCTTTCTTGTGTCCCTTTGGCTCTTAACTCTTATACCACAATAAGTATACCTTCTTCATATTATAAATGAAATTTTTAAGTAGTGCATTTTTCCTTTTGTCAATTTTCCAGAATATCAGTTATGGCACCTGAAATAGCACCATTAATTGATTTATTATCCATTGATGGTTGGTTTTTGCATTTAGCAGTTTGATTTATTTTTGACATTTGCTTGCTGTAGTAATAACTTCCGAATTTAAATACACTTTAATGTTATGTCTACCATTATGAATATATTGCATGAGTCCACTTAGCTCTGTACGATGTTCGTTTATTCGAAAGATTAAAGCCTCATTCAAATAACGGCTAAATTCATTATTACCCATTTTTAATTTATTTATCACATATTGAATAGAAATATCGGTAGTGGGTAAATTTACATCCCAGTGACATAGTGCCTCAACAGGTGGCTCTTACTGAAATAAGTGGATTTACAATTTCAGATATTCATGCTCTATTTCATTATGATAATGATAAATCTAGATATGATAATGATAATGATATGATAATGATAATGATATTCTAACTTTTGCATCTATTAAAGCTTACTAAATACATGATCTAAGAAAATAAAAGCGCGCAAGCATTGATAACATGCTACTCCACCTAGTCTTACAGTAATATATAAACTATACAGTAATTGTAGGTGATCGTCTAAATAGACGGACGGTTTTTCTTACTTTAGTAATGGTTGGCCCAACTCTAATTTTGTCACCGCCTTTTGGGCGTCCGGTGGTGTTATCGAATAATCCATTTTCACAATGTGCTTGTTCCTCACACGATTCGCTATCACTCTTTGTCAAATATGCTTTGACAACATCTTGGTTCAAGGTGCCGTTTAGGTTTAACTTTTTTATACAAAGCATCGTTGTTAATCATTGTAGATATTTAATAAATGCAGTTATAATTTTTGTTCTCCTAATTCAATGCACCTTTCCGCTGGTATTTGCCATTCACTCGAATCAACCCTAAACTACTACAAAAGTACGATTGTTGTCCATGTACGTTAACATTTGTATAACGCCTGTTCCTAAATGATGTCCATTCATCAAATGATAATGAAAATGTCTCTCTTCCTCTCTTGTATTGGGTGGATTTGAAAAATTGTTAAACTCCATTGCAGAAATCGCAACTCGAAGATCTGAAGAATAACACAATACACCGATTGATAATCCATCAAGAGCAGTTAAAACGTGCTAAAAGTGCAGGCGGTAATTTTTGTTCATTGCCAATTTTGGTAAACAATATTTTTTTGGTTTTTATAATTTTATTTATTTATTTATTTATCATAATTGACATTTTGTTTTTTTTTTTTTAATTCTTTTAAAATTAAATAATTTTTTATTTATAATTTTCTAAATATTAATTTTTTTTAATGTTTGTGTGTACTAAATGAATAAACTGGTTTTAGTTACAGCGAAATAGTTACAACGAAAGCCCCCCGGTTGCTATACTTACTTAGTGAGTTGTATAATTTTACTCCATTATAGCCCAGTGATCGTTGTGAAAAAGCTGTATTGTACCTTGGTAATCTAAAATGAGTATTTCTAGTATTAGAGTTATGAAAATTTCTATTTGTAGACAGCAAATCATTTAAACATTTTGGTAAATTTCCTTTTTCGAGGGTAAATACCAATTTTAATAAATTATAGTGTATTCTCTGGTTGATTAAAATCCAGTTAAATCCTTCCAACATGTCCCTTATGTGTGTTATAATTTCTTTCTTTAAAATACTTGGCATAAATCGATACAGTAAAATTTGGAGTGTTATAAGTGCTGAAATACTACCTTGTGGTATTTTTGCTTGGTGGATATATTTTGTTTAATCTGGAACTTCCTTTCAAAAAAAAAAATTTAATCACAGTTTAGTCAGTCAAAAGCTTGCGCAGTTCTTAAAGCACCCGCCGTATTTACAATTCTGTTTAATTTAGTAAACTTGAATTGGTGGTCTGGTATAATTTGCCCTTCAAGTAAAAAATTGTTTTAGTAGATTATAATGCTGGCATAATCGTCTATTTATCTGCTGTTCTTTTAGAAAATGTAAAAACAAGTGATGGCTTATTTCTTATTTGTGATTTTTTGTGACCTCTGGAGTTGAATTTCTTGCTGCTATTTTGACCCTTATATTTTATTGCTTCCTTTATTGTTTTAAAAATAAAAACTACTTCGTTATTTCATTTGTTAAACGTTGGAGTGTTTATGAACATTGGTGCGTGCTATTTATTGTACATATAACACATTGGTCAATAAAATTAAAACTTTTTTTTTAACTGTTTGTAGTCCAGTATGTGAGATGTTCAGATGACTATTACAGTAGATTTTTTTCATTCAGTTGCTTTCAGTTATTATCGTCCCTTGCTAGAATTTTTTTTTAACTGACTATGATTATCAGTAAACTACATTAATTGTTTATTACATTAATTGTTTAGGTGCATGTTTTGGAGAGGCGAAACATCCGAAATATTTCAATATATATATATGTATATATATATATATATATATATATATATATATATATATATATATATATATATATATATATATATATATATATATATATGTATATATATATATATATATGTTTATATATATATATATATATATATATATATATATATATATATATATATATATATTTATAAATAAATAAATATATATATATATATATATATATATATATATATATATATATATATATATATATATATATATATATATATATATATATATATAAATATAATTGGTTTTATTTTTATTTTTATTGTTATAAAAATGATTAAATCGATTTTTAAGTATAATTCTTTAAAATTTTAAAATATATACCATACTTTGCAAAATGTAATATTTTCCTAAAAAGGCATCATATTCTTAGAAACATTGTTTGTAAATTATTTTTAACGACAAAGCAAAACTAATTTTAATTTCTGAATCTGCCTGTTAAATAAGTTCATTCATTTTTATTTTATCAATTTTTTCAGAACGAAAAATCACTACCGTAAAAAGCTCTTTCTATAACTAAACAATTTTATAAAACTTTATTTCATGAGCTACAATATTTTTCAAAATAAATAATATATATATATATATATATATATATATATATATATATATATATATATATACATATATATATATATATATATATATATATATATATATATATATATATATATATATATATATATATATATATATATATATATATATATATATATATCCTAACAAACCACAAACGAAAAAAGTATACATTATGAGCGCACGCATTGGTACTATAAGTACACACATGCGTGCATACATATAACAAGAATATCGCACAATGTGCGCGATTTGGGGAATGATTGTATACAAATCTGAATGTACACTGAGCGAATGCTTTATAACTCAAAGGATCGCTCTGTCACCAAATTATAACAGAATGTATAAACGAACATTTTAGCTAATAAAAACACCTGTTTGGAGATAATGTACGTGCGTGGTATGCGTAAAAATACTTAACATTGCAACCGAAAGTCTGTTCAGATTGCGATACATAATCACAAAATTTTGTCACCTTGCATGTTATAATTCACATTCATTTTGGGTACTTTAATAAACAATTATTTTAATTATTGGAAATTAATAATGTCCATATTTTGTTATTTTATATTTCATAACTATTCTAAAATAATATTACTATGCTAAATAAAAAATAATAATATTTATAATAATATATGCAACCGCATTTTTATTGTAAAGGTAATTGTTCGACTTCTATAAAAACAAGGGGCCTTACAATTATTACATATTTAAAAATAAAACATTTTTTTGTGAAGTCAAAAATGTACCTTTTTAACCTAAAATAATCAGTAATTCGATGAAGACCAACAAAATAAAATGGCTCTAAAATTAGATAATAATTAAGTGCTTAAAGTTCTTCCAATGGGTACTTAAGGTTAAAAAATTAATTTACCTTATGTGTACATTTTATTGGTACAATTATCAAAATAATACGAATTGATACCGAAATGTATCGTGACGAAATGTAACGTGCCATTTTTCAAATACTCAAATATTTACAGACTTTTGAGATTTGTTTATACTTTTGAGACATTTTCATTGAGAAACTTTTTGTAAATAAGCCAAAATGATACGGAAATATATACTTAAGGTGACATTTAATAATATCACTTAATGCGTACATTTTAGTGAGAAATCTTTCAAAATAGGACAAAATGTTACCCAAATGTATGCGATAGAGGACATCTGTCAATATTGACACGATTGATAATTTGCAACTCTAAATTTTTTGTTTATTTAATTTGTCTCTGGTTTTTGTGGTATAAATAAAAAATAATAAGTTAACAATAAAATCATAAAAATAATAAAATATAACCTAAGGGAATTATATTTTATAGTTAGATTTAATAGTTTTGTTTGTGTATACTATAAGTGCATAATAACACCGCACAACTCAGCTTAAGAAAATGATCATAAACTTCAATGGCCAAGAGATCCTTTAAAACAACCACTCCCAGATATAAAAGAAATGTCCTGAACTCGAGGCGCTTCCAGTATTTTAAACAATTTAAGATTCTTATAGCTCGGTGGAGTTCCGTAGGTAAACTTTTATTGCATTTTTCTAAAGAATTCGACAGTTTAATGACATCATTTGCTGAAAATTTAGTTCTGAAATTAAAGTCACTATGTATCCAATCAAGAAAATGCAATGAATCTGCTATTATAAAATCTTCGTTTAGATTTACTGATTGAAGCTCGAGTAAAGGCGTTCTTTCGTTATGGTAGTCTTCGTCGGTTTAGTTGCGAAACTTATCATTCGTCCTTAAAGCACAGTTAATTCTCCGAAAACTCATATGCCGTCCTCTGTAATATTCGTATTCACCTCGCATTTTTGACAACCACAGGCACTGTTGAAATTTACCGTTCCTACATATAAATAAGGTAAAACTTGTATTTTGAAAATATCACAAAACAGTTATTGACATCTTTTGATAAAAATAATTACTTTACCTTTAATGAATGCTCTTGCTGGAGAATCACAGATGAAGCAGCGAATGGATGTTTTTCTTTCAAAAACATTTATTTTAATTGCATTATTTAAAATGTGTTTCATTTCTTCGACAAAATCCTTTAAGTATAATTGCAATGGAGGTTTCTCTTCTCCACAGTAAACAGCAACTGCAATTGGGCACATTTCTTTCATTCCATCTATTATGGCTAATTTTTTCCATCTAAATTGGCCAAAATTGGTATTTCGAGCTGTTATATATCGGTAATCCATCGATGTTGAATGTCAATGAAATATTTCTTATTTCCTTAATGTTGGCAAATATATTTCGTAGGCAATTTTCCAATCCATTGTACCAACATTTACAGATACCCATTGGCTTTACGTCCAAATATAATTAATATCCCCAATAAATCAGTTAATGCTCTATGTGTTATGTGATAAGTGAGTGCCCATTTTCTCAGTTCCTTAGAAATAGAAAGACTTTTTTCTTCTTCAAAGGAAAATTTGTCACTTACACGATGAAAATTTTCGATATTTTCCTCGAAAAATTATTTGGAAGTACCCTGTTCATTTATATCAATAGGCACTTCATCTTCTATATTGTAAAACTTGAAATGAAAGTCATCAAAATCCGTTTTTTCAGAGCTTTGGACAGTTGAAGAATAATCGATTTCTTCTATAATGGCAGTAGATAAAGTTGGAGCTGGATCAGAACAATTTGAATGATTTCCTTTCGCTTCTTTTGAGGAAATTATATTATTGTGTAACATTTGCACATGTTGTAAATACTTTTGTTTTTGAATGCTTATTTGGCGCGCTCCACTTTTCTGTAAAATGAACTGCTAAGCTTAAAAGGTTTCTTTCCGTTTGGCATTTTATTTTTAAATTTTAATATTTTCGCTTCAATAAACTTTCACAGAATGACAGTTCTGATGTTATACTCATATTTTGGTTATTCTTGCGACCAAATCACAACGAAGCGGCAAAATGCACACATTACGGTTACGAATTATTTAACATGTATCCCTTTAAAATTTTATAACCAAAAGCAATCATTTCCTGTGCAGTTACAACCATATTGAAACCATTTGTTTACAATTTAGTATAGGTTTTTTCATTAGTTTGCAAAAGCAGAATTATTGGTGATATTGTATGAGTACAGAACAGTTAAATGTAACCGACCGAACTTATGCATTAAAAAAACAAATACTTGGTCTCAAATGTAACCTTCTTGTAAGCTTAAATATTTTTTTAGTTTTACAAATCACACATTCTTGACTATAATAAGGTTATCGTGTTTTCTTTTTGAATGCAAAATGATTACAAGCTCTTTAATTTTTGTGTGCATATGTACGGGTTTGGCTAGTTGGGATATATATATATATATATATATATATATATATATATATATATATATATATATATATATATAGCTTTTTGATTTTATTTTAATTAAAAAAAAAAGCTTCGAACAAAAAATAAATTGTTTTAAAACTTTTTTAAATGTCAACAACATATTTTACCTAACAAAGTCGCCAAAACTATTTTTTTTATGAAAAGCTCACATTATTTTATTTAGCTCTCTAGGTAAACAAAGGCAACTTCACTGTTTTAATAAACAAAGCTTTCCATCTAAATTTGCATTATAAACTTTTATCAGTAATTTTAAAATTTATTTTCACAATTTTTTACATTATATAGTTTGTGAATCAATTAAATTAATAAATTGTATACAGTAAAAAAAAATTACGGAGATTTAAAGCTCTACTTTAATTAATTAAATTGGCAAAGTAAAAAAAAAATATGATTCTTTTTAATATTTTGAAACCCTAAATTGAATAAGTTTTCATGAATTGAAAAACGTACAT
This sequence comes from Tipula confusa, assembly GCA_963556175.1. Classification (NCBI taxonomy): domain Eukaryota; kingdom Metazoa; phylum Arthropoda; class Insecta; order Diptera; family Tipulidae; genus Tipula; species Tipula confusa. The sequence continues at coordinate 201,179,406 of OY744475.1, forward strand.
AAATATTGTAAAAAGCTCTAACGTAATCATATTAAAATTTAGGCTATACATACATTTTGATATCATCAATATAAAATGTTGGGTTTATTATATTGAATGGCATAGTTTTAATAATTTATCGGATCTATAAATTTTATAAAAACAAAAAGTCTAACTTAATATTTTTTAAGTAGTTTGTAGCATCTATAGCATAAACCTTCAAACATAACATTTGCCAAAAAAAAAATATTCTCTAAATTTTTAGAACTAATATGTTGGTAAATTATTTTTAACGAAGAAATAAAACAAGCATTAATTTGTATGTCTCCTTGTTTAGACCGATGTTTGGTTTTTATTTTATGTATCTATTTTCCAAGAATTGGAATTGACATTTTTAAAGCGGCGTTCATTTTCAAATATTACAAAGAATATCTATATGGTCAAAAGCTATTCACATGCCAGGATTTTTAGGTTAGGTAACTAATCTTTTAAATGATTAAAGATCCAAAAAACGATAACTCCATTTTATTACATTGATGGTCGTGTTGCTTTATTTCGAAATTACAAACATTGAAATACTTTATCTTCGCTTGTATAGTTCATTTTAGTTAAAATAAAACCAATTTACGATTAAATTAAAGCTATTTATTGTTCCATAAACTTTACGAGCTTTTTTAGTTGAAATATTTCATAATTACAGTAAAATGAGAAAAAGTAACTTTATTAGTGAAATTAATTCGAAAAAGCTTCTCCTACGATAAAAAAAAATCATTGGATATGGTTAACAATGTTTTCAAAAATTACGAGGTAATAAAATTAATTTTCTTACTTAAGTATGTTTGGAAGATTGCCCGGATAAATTTTTTTTTATTTTTTAAATTAAACTTTATGTCCAAGATCTAATTATAATTTTGTTATTAAAGTACAAAGCAACATTATTACACCATTCGGTTACAAGTCTAACAATTTATAATTTATGTCTGAATAATTTTTTTTTATCATTTACTTGTGTATTTTCTTTCATGCTAGACCAAAATCAGAAAAAATACACAAAAAAATTAAATATTTCCAATTTAATTAGCCAACGACAAAGTTGTTGTTATAACAACCTTAAATATTTTTCTAGGCACAAATAAAACAATTAAATGCTTGTTTTGTGTTGTTGTCGCATCGTCCAGCAATAAACGGATCCATGAAGGTCGATAAGGTATAAGGACACATTTTATAATGATTTCCTTTGTACCAGCATTAAACAATGAAGCACAAAAGAAAGATTAGTTAAAAAACGGAAATAGGTTCGATGGTCCCGGATGACAAAAAAATATAAAATAATATAAAGGACAATTTAACTGTTGAAAAGCTTTCGTTTTGAATGAACGATAAAAAAAAATTCATTAAAAATTTGAATAATTTTAATTTGAAAAGGAAACGTTTGAGGTTTACTGTGTACGAAGGAAATACATTTTAAATTTAATGTTAAAATTGTAATGAAATATGCAAATTGGATAACAAACGAAAATTAATTTGTTAACAATATTTCAGCAATAAAAATGTATTATTTGTTTCAATATTGTATTTCTGGCAAACAAAACAGGTTCAAATTAATTAAAATTTGCATATGAAATTAGTTAGCCTCACAATCAAACATGTGTAACTTTTTTTTTTTTTTTTTTTTTTTTTAAGGTTAATACATAATACAAATCATTTTCCGAGTTTTAGTTAACATCTTTGCTACGGAATATAAGAAAAATATTAATAATATAAAGAGATTTAGACTATAGTCATATAGTGAATCGATACAAAGGATTCGTAAAAAATGTATATCTTAATTCTACCTTATAACTGATTTTTTTTATAAATATGATTTTTTATTTAAGCTTTCAATAGTTACAATGATAGATGGCGAAAGAATATTACAAGAAAATCCAAGATCTTTTACTCTTTGGTCTTACTACTGACCTGACGGTGCTCTAGTAATTAGATTTGACTAAAAAAATATTATTTGTTCTAAATTATTTTTGTTTGAGGTCACTCATTATGCTCCTTATTAAATATAAATTGTAGGTATAAAAATTAAGCTATATGCCATTTAACAATTTCATAAAATTTGACTAATTAAAACTAAATTAAACTATACTTATACAAAATCTTCATTATATGTGCCTGTCTTTGCAGCCACCAATATTTTTCTTTATTTGCGATGTATTTATCATTGTTCGTTCTTTTGAATTCTGTGCTAAACCTTAGTAAACTTTCATCATAATTCGGAAATTATGTCCTATCAAATCCTTTTTCGTTTGGTAATCTTTGAATATGATAAATGATTGGTAGTTGATTATCATCTTGTATGAACCGGAATTTGTCTAGATAAATAAAAGCTTCTGTATAGCTTTCTATACTATCATTCGTATAATATAGCCCAAAATGTCAAAGAGTTTTCAGTGTTTTTTGTTGTCCTGTTTATATGATTCCTTATCAGTTTAAGTATATGAATATCTATTCTGTCTGTATTGAAATTTTCATATTGCACTCTATTTGAAATGTAATGTTTGTATTCATTTTCCGCTTTTCTATGCCGACCTTTATGTTAAAATAGGCCTGATCAGAGTTTGATAACATATTCTTTTGACTTCCGGTTTCACAAATTTGGAATAGAATTCCAAATTTTTGGCTTTAAGTAGTTGCACGATTATGTGATTTGTTAAATAACAAAATTTATCAATATTTATTCCTAAATATTTCGATATACTTGTTGTTTATTTTAATTTTTAAATTATTTTTATTTTTTCGCATGTCGTTATTTGCTAATTTATAAGGGTTTCGAAATAGTATGGTTTCGCATTTGAATTCATTTATTTTTATTCTCCAGTTATGAAGAAAATTTGAAGTAAAATCGATGGCTTTTTGTAAATTTTCTTGTATTTGTTTAATTGTTTTGTCGGAACTGAATATTACTATATCGTCAGCATAGGCAATTGTGTGTAAGTTGCGCGTGTTAATTTTTTCATTTATTATAAGATCCCTAGTATATAAATTAAATAGGATGGTAGCTGTTATTGACCCTTGCTGAAGCCCATTCTGGATCGTAAATATCTTGGATGAAGATTGAATTCCGTTTGTTGTAATAAATGTTCTATTATACAGCATATCAAGTAGAATATGAATAAGATCCATGTCAAAATTCATTTTCATTAATTTAAATATTAATCCATCAAGCCAAACTGACTCAAAAGCTTTCTCCATATCTATAAATATAGCCCCCGTACATAATTTGTTATTTAAATTGTAACATATGTGTGAAGTTAAATTGGCGATAGCATGCGTTGTTGAATGATTATTACGGAATCCAAACTGGTTATCGGGTATAAGGTTGTTGACAATTGTGTGGCTATGAATCTTGTTGTATATTAAGATTTCAAATATCTTACCGAAATTTGATAAAAGACTTATAGGTCTGTAGTTCCGAGGATTAGTTGAGTTTTTTCGTTTTTTTAACAATGGGAAAATTCTTGCCTGTTTCCAGCATGTTGGGAAGGTTCTGTTGTTCAGCAAGTTATTGAAAATTGTGCATATTTCTGCTATTATTGATTCTGGAAGATGTATACGATTTTTTGTTGTTTGCGCAGGTTAGTATCGCTTTTAGTTCTTTAATGTTTATGAAATATTTAGGTTGCTAAATATTGATTTTGTGATATTGCGAGCTTTTATGTTTGCTTGTTGTTGTTTTATGTTTTGAATTGTTTCTGTTATTATTCTTTCATGACTAAGATTACCTAAGGAGGGGTTTAGGTTTGTTTGTTTCTCAATGATGTGCCCAATGATATTTAAATTATCTTGTGTGTTAAAACAATTGTAGTTGTTTCCTACTTTTGGCATTTTTGTCCATTCTATATTTAAGTTGGTTATATTTTTTGCCTCGTTTTCATTTATTTCAAGCATGTTAATGTCTCGGTTAGTAGATCTTCTTCTAAAAGTTTTGAGATCTCTAAACATTTTGGGTCCTGTTCTTATGGCTTCTAGTTTACTTTTCCAGTGCTTGTTTATTTGCAGTTTTATATTTTGAATGATTAATTCGTTTGTTCTTTTGATTTGTGATTTCATTAAGTTTATTTGTTGTGGATTGTTACTTCCAATACGTTTTAATCGTTTTATTGTTGATATGATATGACTTTTGTGTTTATATAGTCTTTCGATCGTATTATTTGTAAAGCATTCCATATTATTCTTTCTTCTTATTTTAGGTGAGTTTATTTTTAGGTTTTTTTGAATTATTTCTGTCAAACAATTTATGCACTGCTCGATTTTTTCATTGGTAAGATTTCTATCGTTTGGAGTTATATAATTTTGATTTGTCTTAAATAGATGTTTTTCATATATTTTTTCTAGTTTCCCTTTCCAAGAGTGCCAGTTGGTATTTATAAATTGCAAAAGAGGTTTTGTTGAACTGTTCCTGATTTTAATTATTTCAATGGCTTCTACTTGAATTTCAATGGCCTTGTGATCGCTTTCATAGTATAATGTAGGAATTTCTCCTCTCTCGTCAGTTTTTATGATTAAACGCGTGTCCACAATTGAAATTGAATTTATTTTGAATTATTATTACTGTTCCACCGCCGTGTGTATTTCCAGGACGATCCTGTCTGAAAATGTTGTAATTTTTAAATTCTAAGTGATGTTTACAATTTAATTTTGTTTCATATATGAATAAAATGTCTGGTTCATGGTTGTTCATGAAATTAAGTAGGTTTAATCTTCTTGCAACACTGATGATTGAGTTAACGTTTACTGCTATTATTTTCAATTTATTCATAGATGGTTGAGCATACCTAATAGTTGTGAAATTTGTTCACTTTGTTGCTGTATAATGGTTGCCATTTGATCAACTCGGGTTGATAATTTTTGCATTGTTAATTGATTTGTATTCGATTGGTTTAATACTTCGGCATAGGTTCCATGTTGTGGATTAACTTGTACTTTTTCGACTCGGCGATCTGATTTTTTTTTCTTTGATTTTTTGTTGCAATTTTAAAAGCGTATTTAATCAAAAGATAGAAAACTTTTTTAATTAATAGAGGATAATGAACATAAAAAAGCTTATTAACTTTATTAATTATAAAATTTTGGTGATTCTGGTACGTCACTTTTGGATCCAGGAGAATGCCAAGATATTTAACCTGTTTTTCCTAGGTTAAAGGTTGACCGTTTAAAAACAGATTTGTTTGAGGTAGTTAGCTATCATCCTACACCGTGAAAAAAATATAGCCTGTGATTTGTTAGAGTTTAACTTAAGATCCCATTTGCTAAAGTACGCTATACAGAATAATATAGGGCTTATAACAGATCCCTGAGGAACCCCCGAGCTGATATACTGAAATTGGAATTTCGGATCTGAACAAAATATTTTCGATTTTCAAAGTACGATTTCAACAGTTTGAATATATGCATTGGAAAACCAAGCAGTTTATGCTAAAGGCCATTAATCCAGACTGAGTCAAATGCCTTTTCTAGGTCAAGAAGGACCATGCCGGTATATTTTTTCAAGTTTCTTTTGATTTTAACATGATGCGTTTTGTGATCGACTTGGTGGATAGTAGAAGGTTGGTACCCAAACCCAAATTGTTGCGGTATTAACAAACGATATTCTTCAATAAAGTCATTGAGTCTATTTTTGATGAAACATTCAAATACTATACTGATCGAGCTAAGCAAGCTTATTGGTCGATAGCTGTTTACTTCACATGGGTTACTTCCTTACTTCATAATTGTAAATACTTTTGCTATTTTTCAACAAGAGGGAACATAAGACTGTTTGATGCAGTGCGAAAACAAATTTGTTAGAAATGTAAGTTTAGACTCCGGAAGATGCTTAGGGAAAACATTGATTTTATCTCATCTATTGATACATTGCACAGCACAACGAAGCATCATTAATAGCATATATATGTATAAGTTCCATACTCTTCATAATCTCTTTCATAATCTCAAAATTTTGACCAAGAGCTTCACATTTTTTAATTGAGTCTATAATTGTACTACAACCATCGCGATGGTTTAGTGGTGGTATGCAAGGATATTTTTTTAATAATCTCACCGTATGCCAATATTGCTTAGATCCTTTTTCTAAAGCTTTTAACTTATCCTGCCATTTAGCGTTAACAATATCATAGATTTTTTGCTTAATTACAGTGTTTAGTAAATTAACATTATTTTTAGATTAAGGTCACGACTTTTTAACCATTATCTGCGGCGCACCTTACGCAGCTTGATAAACTTAAGGATTTCGTCAGATAAAATTAACTTTAATCTACTTGACGCAACGATAGTATGTACAGAAATTTCTGCTGCTTCCTTAATAGTATTTGAAAGCTGTTATGTCCTCAAGTCAATTTGGCTAGTATATCGGTAATGATTTGGTCGCTTTCGTATAATTTCAGTCTGCTATCAATAAATTTGTTGAATAAGTGCCAGTCGACTACGCCATTATTTAATTATTTCTTGTAGAAAAGTTTGAGTAAAATTTAAAAATTTTCACCTTGCAAACAAGTTAAGATCTTAATATATAATTGAATTTGTTTTCTTGTCTCTATCCCTATTCCAAAAATCGATTCCGAAGTTATAATTTAGTTTAAAATAAATTTGAATTTGTAATTTATTGTTAGATTCAAATCTTTGTCAAAAGGTCACCGCAAATTTTTGTAAAGTTTTTTTGTTATTTCAATTTCTTAGAAAATTACTCGTAAATTTGAGCAATGCTTAAATTATATTAACCAAGTTTTTTGACCTAAAAATTAAAAAGCTCGATAAATCAAAGCTTTATTTTGCAATAATGAATTTTTGTAGAACATCAACAATTTGACCTGTAGTTAACAGAGGTAACTTGAAAAATGGCTAAATATTCCTAAATCATAGATTATAATTTATCCTTTTAATTTCTACACTTTACAACGTAACTCTAGTTAAATGGGGCAAACATTTAGAAACAACTCGCAGACATGTGCCTTTTACAGATTGCCGTTGATTAACTCATTGCCTAGGGATAATTCACTTAATGGCTTACGCCACGGTAACATGGTGGGCTAAAACCCTTTATTAAAATTAATTTAAAGATTGAGTGAATGTAATTTACAATAAAAATTACATTCATCACGTATGTAGCCGGTTTCAATTTATTTTCTCAGATTTCTGTAAAGCATTGATTTTGATTTCTTATCTTATCAATGCATTATGGTCAGGGAAAACTACATAAACCCTAACCGAGAAAATATTACAAATAAATATAAAGCAGTATCTAATCTTCTTGGGATGCTTGTTTATTTAAGTAGGTGTGTAGGTTCCTCTTGAACGCCTGTAAATTAAATATTGTAGGAAAGACCGACGAATATATTTGATTCCACATAGAGGTGACTCTAGGGGAAAATAAAGATTTAAAATGGTTAGTTCTACAGCTGGTTGTATCTAAGGCGAAGCTATGTTGCTTTGAACCAAAACGAGTGGCAGCCCTGCTGACAAACGGCGCTGGTATTAGAGATTTAACTTCGGAACAACAGTGGCCAAAAAAATATTTGTCAAAAAGCGATAAAGCACCTACTTTGCGTCTGTGCTCTATAACGAGTCACTTGATGAAGCAATATTTTTATCGTTAATCATTTGAATAACTCTATTTTGAATTCTATCAAGACATTTGAGATTTGGTTTTGGAGCACCACCTCAGACAAATGAATTAAATTCCATAATGGGTCTAACATAATCCTTGTATAATTTAAGAACTTCTATAGGGGTAAAATAAAAGTTACACCGCCTAATGAAACCCAGATACTGACTTGCTTTTTTTGCAATAGAATATATATGTTCTTTCCAAAAAAGATCACTCGAAATGTCTAATAGGTCCTCCTCTCTTAGAATGTCCCAACATTCTAAGAGAGGAGGACCTATTAATTTGAATGCCGTTTATTATGGGTGGAACATAATTTTGATTTTTTTTTTTTTTTGTGAAAAAAGACTCGCTTCGAATTTCTATGGATTAAATTCTACCTTATTAAATTTGCCCAATTCAGGTGATTGAATCAATTTCAATAATTGAGTCAATGCAAGTCAGAAGTGAACTATTCACAATTTAAAATATCATTGATATAGATCAAAAATAATGTAGGTGACAAAGATGAACCTTGGTATACCAGCATTGATTTCACACGAGCCGAATGAAATGCCGTCTAATACTACCTTGATCGATCGTCCCATTAAATTGCGCTCTAACCAATGAATTAGAGAACTGTTAAGATTCAGTGACCGAATTTTAATGATCAGATATTGATACCATACTCAATCAAATACTCTATCGACAACAAAGCAATTGGGCGGTAATTGGAAGAAAAAGTTTTGTCACCTTTCTTAGGGACCGGTTGGATATTTGCAGTTTTCTAAATAGAGGGAAAAATGTCAGAGTTTACTGATAATTTAAACAGTATGGCAAGAGCTAGGGAAAAATTACAGCAGTTTAGAACAATTGAAGGTAATCCATCAGGCCCAGTTGATTTGTATGGATTCAGATTTCTAAGAACTTTAGAAACAACTCGAGAACGGAAATAAATTTTAGGCATAGATGAAGAAACAATAGTGCATGCTGGTGGGGATTGGTTAGGAAGAAAAAGGAGAGTCGACGCGGAAGCAAAGTGAGACTTTGATTTAGAAAGTGTTTGATTTAGAATCTAATACATTTCGTATTTGATTACGAATTTTAACGTTATGGTTTAATTTAGACCTGATTACGATAGCATTCGATTTATTACGGGCTATTCTAAATATAATGAGATTTTCAATAGAAGGATTACTGAGATAATTTAAATGAGCACATTTTTTCTCGGATATAGCAGACTTACAATTTGCATTAAACCATTTAGTTTTGTGGAGCCGATTCCTTTTATAAGAACTAGGAATAAATAACTTCATTCCTTTTAAAATCACTGAAGTTATATGCTTAGATATTTGCCAATTAGCATCATTGAAATTCCAGATTAGTCTAAGTAGATGAGGCAATCGGAAATTTCGCTGAGGCCAATGCATGATCAGAAAGACCTAGAGGAGCATTAACATCAATAGAATATTTGTCATGTGTGGTACTCAAAAATAAATCCAACAAATGAGATGAATGACCTAATATGTCAGGGTATCGAGTTGGTTTGTCTACAAATTGGAGAAGACTATTAATCTCCGCAAACAATTCAACATATTCACCTGTTTGATCTCTTGGTTGAGAAAATCCTAACCAAGTGTCATTATGAATATTAAAATCTCCCAGGACAACCACTTCAGACATTGGTGAGATCTGATAAATCATATCAATTGAACTTAAATTTATATCAAACTCGTGACATGTCTCTGCATGTGGTAGATTTGGACTACGGTACAGAGAACAAATAAAAATAGAGCGAGATTAAATACAAAGTGTGGGTTTTTTCTACTCGTTGAGCCAATCTTGGTACAGCAGACGAAATATCAGGAAGTTATTTGATATTTTACCGGCTTCTGAAATTTCATCATCTTGAAATTTCACATCTCTTGAAATTACTACTTTTTGAGTTTTAGGGGTAAAACACCTGTTGCTTCTAAGTATAAAACACCAAATTCAGCTTTAGCATCCAGTTTTTTCCCTGAAAATCTTGAATTTTAACAAAACATCTTACGCCAAAATTCGAACTATTCACCATTTTTTCTCCTAAAAGACGTAATGCTATTGAATCACCACATTTATCATCTCTTTCTTTTCGTCGTCGGTATTCTTTTATAATTTGGGCGCGAACTAAAAATGAGGTCAGTTTTTTCGTTCATTGCTTCTAGGGCTGTGATTAAACTATCGTTATACCTTGGCAATGAACCCAATAATGTACTACTCATCAATAATTCTCTTTTAATATAAGTTGTAACTGCTGGCAGTTTTTGAAATAATTCATTATGAAAGCTTGCTCAATATCCAAGAAAACTTCCGAGCAATATTTATTTTTTTCTATGGCAAGCTTAATTGTATTTACAATTCTGAGTACCTAATCTTTTGTGCCGTACTGCTTTCTAAATCCAAAATGGTGATCTGGTATAATGAAATCTTCATATATATAGGTATTAGTTCTTGCAGTAGCGTCTTTTCGAAATTATCGGAAGTAGACTTATTCCCCATCTGGCTTAGGAATTATGATAATTTGGGATATTTCCATTTTTGGGGAAAGTATCCATTTCTCAGAATTGCGTTAAAAATATAAGTTATATATTTTATGATCTATCTGGTAATTCTTTGATAATTTTTCTAGTTATTAGATCATGCCCTGGAGCTTTCTTAGGATTTATACTGTTTTGACGCATTCCCATTTAAATTTTACTGGATTTGGGTCCGAATCGTACCTCGTAAACTGTGGTAGTACGTAGTTATAACTTTGTTCGTTCGGGGTCAATATTTTTTGTAGATGGTTAGAGAAAACAACAGCTTTTATCGGTAGCTTCGATAGCTCTGGCCTTTTTAAGTTTCTTGTTGCCTTCCATAGTAAGTAATCTGGTTTTTCTGTTGCTGTGAGTTTTTTTTAGGTAATTTCGGTAATTCTTTCAAATCGATCTTCGTAGATTGGATGTGATCCTTAGTATATTTCTGGAGCTCGTAATGCTTTGATCTTCTTTTTATTAAGACTGCAGGGTCAACATGAGCTTTTCCATCCAGATGTTTGGTGTTATAAACAGAAAAGCCGGCAATATTTAAAAAAAAAAAAGTTGTGAAATGTGTTCCTCAGCATCTGAGGTACCCCAGCTTTATGTTGCAAAAGCCCATTCGCATCCCCAATAGCTATTTTTAGATCATTTTAGGGTTTATTTTCGGTTTTAAGTCCAAATACACTGCACAACCCTTGTAATTTGAAGTGTGATTTTCACCGCAGTAACTACAGCGTTTCACAGATGAATCATTGCGAGATTTATACTTTCGTGAAGTTCACACAAATAAATTTGAGTCGTGAAGTTCACCACAAATATCACAAACTTCATTTAAGGTGCAGTATATTTTTGTATGTCTGGATTCTTGGCAATTTACGCATTGAACTGGTCCAGACCTCTTCTTAGGTTCTTCAATTACTATTTTGCAATGGAGCAAATATTTTAGATTGTAAATCTTGTGTGACTTTTCTCCCTCTGGCTTTAGTTCTAAATGAAACATTGGTTGAGCTTCCGTCTCACGGTTTACTATATTACCGATAGATTTGGCATTAAAATCTTTCGCAGCAAGTGCAGAATGCGTTAACATCTACGCAGCTTTCAATTCCTTTAACTCAACAGTCAGCTCTTTTTGACTTTTTAGCTGGTATATGTGATATTCATTTAAACAATTTTGACAAATGTTTAACTATGGCTCTGAAACCATCAATTTGCAAGGTTTGTATCTTTGTTTCGTTTAAATTACCTCTTTTGAGTGGAGCAATATAGAATTTAGAATCTGTTAATGTTGCGGGTCTGTTAGCCAGCCCCTTAAATAAATTGAAGGCGGTTTCTCAATTTTCAATTTCGGCGTTGAATTTGGGTCACCGACCTCTAAACTAGAGAATCGGTTGTCAAGGGGTATTTGGTTAATATCTAGTTCAGTCCGTGTCACTTTGTTCCTGTTAGCAAACTGGGCCGATCATGGACTCTGTTTTCTTTTTGCGTGAATTTACATAATTAGAAAATTATCAAAAAATTACCATCACTGGATCTATATGGACTTTTTACATCCTTTTTAACACGACATCTGGTAACGTTACAAATTGGTATCCTTCTCAATTTAGTATATTTTAAAAAATTTTCTCTATTGATATATACCTTTGACTTACTGTAGTGTAGAGTGTCATATAATTTAGTCAATATGTTAAATTGATGGTCTACTTAACTCCATATTTGGAGACTAATCATAAATTCTGGCTTCGATCATTTATTGTTACTCTTGACAATACCGAATTAAAAGTAGTTCGGATGGAATGTAATTTTTGGTATTTTAAGTCAATCTCTATAATATTTGGGGGCCTACCAAATTCCAAATGCGGTTCTGAAAATTATTACTAGTTTGTAAAAAGAACAGCTTTTGATTCGTGCTTTCATCAGTGTTATTTGAATCAGTGATTTTAAAGTGATATTCGCTTAATTTTGCCCAAAAACTCCGTTCACTTATAATTTTTGATGTAGCTACAACAGAGTATTGATTCGAATTTTTCACTCAATAAAATGCATTTTTCTACTGATACAAACTTATTTTCTCAGTTTCTTTTGGTAAAAATAGTAACGCAATCAAATATATTGCCTACTATTATATTTCCTTGTAAACCATTTAATTGGCGTAGCTCGATCTATAGGAGCCATTATTTTACTATTTTTAAACGTTAAACTTGCTTAAATTACCAACCAGGCATTTGGTCATAAAATTCGACAAAAATGAATTTAAAATTGGATTTAAAATTAATTGAATTCCAGAAGTCGATTTTTGGATAGGATCATCATCCTTTCTTAAATAACTTTTTACATTTTTCGATTGTAACAGGTTTGATTCCAGTTTTAATATCTTCCAAACAACGTAGTTCTAAATTGCGGTACTTACTTAAACAAAGATCTGCAATATGATCAGTCGGGTTTAGTAAGTCTCGTTTCTCTCAAGGATCTGTATAAAGTTTATCCAATAATTGTATTCAAATTGCTGAATATTGGCTTTTCATGGCTTATAGGGCATTTAAAATATTAGATTTGATGTACAATTGGAAAATGTCTGCCCTATTTGACAAATATCTGCACTGTTCAAATAAGCTTATTATTATAAGGACCATTGTTATAAGACAATGGTAAAGTTCAGACATAATAATCTGTTTAATTTATTGCTAAATCGTAAATTATGGCTTATCACATATTGATTTATATTACAATATAATTGAAGTGGTACAATGTAGCAAATAATAATTCCATTTCACTGATTTTCCATTTATATCCATAAAAAAAATTATTTTGGCGAATTCCCCAAATTTGTTGCAGTACCAATAGATTATTCAAGATTGTGTTAACCTTAAAACAATAGCCAAGTTTTTTTTTCTGCCATTCTTTCCAAAATGTGTAAAAAAATTTAAATTATAATATGTTATCTGCAATATGTCGTTTAAAATTATATGGTCTCGATTTTAATCCAATTTTAAATTTGGAACACACTTCAAATGGCGATATGTCATAATTAACTTATTGGATACATTTATTTAGGTTACCTTAATAAAGTTGGACGTTTTGTCGCTGGTAAAAAATTAATAAATCCATTTAAAAAAAAATCTAAAAAAATATATTCAAATTTAAATGTTAATTATAATTTATGACAAGAAGCATCCTAAATATTTTTTAAAATCAAATTGACGATGAATGCAAAAAATCCAAAACCAAACAGTAACATCATGTTCGATACCATCGAATACCAATTATTCGGATCGTCAAAAAAACTCCATTCATTACACTTATTTGGTATTGTTGACATTTTTAATTTCATTTGCTGTTCGAGCACATCTAATTTTTCGGTAATTTCGTCGCGCAGCTCCGGAAATAGTTCACAAAATTGTTTATTTTTTAAATTGCACGCGAGCGAATTGCGAGCCAATTGTCGTTTTGCACTATCGGTCGAGCCCAGCGATCCGAGTGTTGGCGTCGATTCGAGCATGAAACTAAGAAGACCGGTTAATATAGTGGCCACCGACCATGCAGGATTCCATGTATCCGGATGAAAATCTGATATGCTTAAACATAGTCTGGTATTGGTTTGAAAACGTCCGTTTGGTGTGATCATGTAGATGGCGGGTGGTTTAAATGGAAATTCCCAATTAAATATTAAGGTTCCATGATAGTAGCCACCATCGTATGGTGAATTTTCTGGTCCTTTTACCACGTAATGCCTAAAAAGTTGTAAAATATTTAAAAAAAATACAAAATATTACACCAAATGCGGATATACCATTCTAAAATATTTGATGGCAATGGTTCAGCTGCTACGTATGGAATCGGATCTTGTTTCAAACGTAAATAATCTTTTTTCAATCGTAATGTCGCGGTTGGTTTAGTCTTTAACATTTTACGCTGATACTGTTGACGTGTCAATTTTCCGCATATTCAAAAATATAAAGAAAATCATGGATGTCTCGATTGACGAAAATAATTTACAAATAAATTTTTTCGGTAAAGCCGCACAGTAGATTTTAAGATCATTATTCTAAATTACCGGTTGCTATCGGCCGTATAATGACCTAATTGAAAACTACAGCCCCTTATTAATTAATAACGAAATTTATATAGTTTGGATTAAAACCCAATAAACCATCAGCTATGAACCTTTCAGTATTGAGCAATATAATATCATAATATCGGGAACCGCTCAGAACTGGACATTTTAAAACTGGATATTTTAAAACGAGATATAGTACAAAACTGGATATTTCAAAACAAGATATTTCGACATGTGATTTAAACTTAACATTATTTTTTGAAAAAAGTTTTGGAATATGGCCAATAAGGAAGAAACTCGGCGAATTCTTAACCAATTTTGATGAAATTCGATACGTATAGGAAGAGAAATATAATTTTTTTCACTTAATGTTTTTTAATTGCTGCTTTTCTCATTTTATTAAAATAATCATTGACTTGAAAAAATCATTTTAAAATCACATTTTCATCCTACATATCGAATTTCATCATAATCGGTTAAGAACTCGACGAGTTCCTTCCTTATTGGCCATATTTCAAAACTTTCCTAAAAAATCATTTTAAGTTTAAATCACATGTCGAAATATCATGTTTTGAAATATCCAGTTGTGTACCTTATCTCGTATTGAAATATCCAATTTTGAAATATCCAGTTTTTCACCATATCTCGTTTTGTACCTTATCTCGTTTTAAAATATCCAGTTTTGAATTATCCTGTTTCGTCAAATCCAGTTGTTAAATATCCAGTTTCGACCGGTACCCAACATGCATAAAGGCTTGAACGTTGTTTAAGTTGATTTCCGTGTAGAATTTGTGGAGGAGATATCCTCTTACAGGGTAAAATCTTTTCAGCGCTGCGAAAGAGATAGTGGTTCACAAATCTGATACAATGTCCAGTGATACTGCTTTTGTGACCATACAACTTGTCTAGTGACTTTCCAAACTGGCCATTGACCCATCAATTGTTGTTTCTGCTTACCCTGTTACCACGGCAGATGAAAAATCTATGAACCAGTTGACGAATCAAGTTCTTTATTTACGGTTTCTGAAGTCTTAAGAAGATAGGATTTACTTCTATACCAAAAGTTACAGCTTGAACCATTTGAAAATAAAATATTGAAACTTTAGAAGTTCTGATATGGAAGTGACTATTCCAACTTCATTCCACTCATACATTGCTAGTATATAGTCTTTAAAACATTCGCATGCTTCGAAAATTAGAGACTTGACTTATCTGCTTAAGCAGTTACCCAGATTATAGATTCTTTACTATGAAGTGATGCATCAAAGTTCAACTATTATGGGAGTTCATGCCTAAAAAAAATTCAGGACCATTGAACCAAAAGTTATTTTTGATCAGGTTTTCTGGAATTGTATCTCTAGTGGCAAGATTTTCTATTTTGGTAAATTGGTCGAGTCGATTACTAATCTGCAGTCAGTTTGTTTTAAATCTGGCGTTTACTTATTGGCCCAATCAATTCCTGCAATTCAAAAAATTGTAGTATATATTTTCAGACCAATATAGTTACGGGTGACAGAAACTCTAAATGATCGTAAATGCGTGATGTTTGCAATAAAATTATTGGGGATATTTTATGCTTGACATTAAACCCATTTTAGTCCCATTGATTATGTTCCAGAGAACCCTTTTTGCTCGAAGGCAATGGTATTTAATAGAGTTATTGATTTCCTGACCATTTTCGTAATTTAAATTTCATTTTTTCAATAGGGGAAATAAGGGACTCTTTATTTCCAGACTCTTTATTTTGGACGTTTAATACTTCCACCAGGATACTTGCGCTAGTAATAAGGTCGTCCATATAGAAATCTGATCTAAGCACGGTCGAAGAAATTGGGAACACTTCCTAATAGTTGTCTGTTAAAAGTTGCAGAGCATAGATAAATTCACACCGCAATATTTTCTGAACGTAGCTTAACGCTTTCGGAAACTTAGCAAAATTATGAATTAGCAGTATATAGCGAGCGGTAAAGATAAGCTGGATATTTATCGAATTGATACTTGTTGACGGTAATTTGATAAAAATGGTAGGGATAATTTTTGCGCTAATTTGTAAATGATATTTTTGGTCACAAATGGATCAAATTTGGTGACACCTTTTAACACACCAACTTCGCAGTTGTCAAGGATTACCACAGAAACTTGCCTCTTTAATCGAAGAACTTAGGCTTTGGATTTTTAGTAAAATCGTGAAGTCACACCTATACCATCCATCTCAGATAGGGAAGTCAGGTTAATATGAAAACTAACGTCGTCTACCTACCTCAATGAGTTTCCTATATAGCTCTTTGACGTTTAGCAATATTGCCCGTTTTTCATAGTAAGTCCTGGGTATCTGACCTTCAGTGACCTGTTTCATTTTATTTAACTTTTCCATTTTCTCACAAGTGGAATCACACGTCACGTTTGATGACATAGACAGCGAAAGTAAAATTAAATTCTTCTGCAGAACATTTCTGAAGGACATTTTTTTAATGATAGTTGACAGAATACGACTTCAGTTGTTTGTTTACGATTTTATAAGACATATGTGTTTGGCAAACTGTCTTATTAGAGAAAGGATTTTTATTTAAATAAAAAAGTGACATTGACCTTCTCGCAAATTGCTCGCAAAAAATAGATAAGCTTAATACATCAGAAATCAACCAAGTTTGTATATCATTTACCTTTAACAAATCTAATCTACCAAAATTTATTTTCGAGATATAAATTTTAATTCCATTTGCGGTCTTATGTATAAATAAACACGAGATTAAATAGATATTTTTAGATCAAAACCATAAATAAGAACGAAACTCTCGAGAGATTATCAACATTTTTTTTTCAAAGTAATGTTTACACAAATAAAAGGATAAAAAATGTATCCTCATCCAATAACAATTTTGATTATGTAAACAGATAGGTATAATTATGATTAAATATTGAACGCCATCAAATTATATCGAACGCATGAAATCTAGGTTCCAATCACCATAAATCATGTGTGAATTTTGCGAGTGTAAAAGTTGTCTGGGATATGTAACCTCTGCAACGATATAATCGTAAATTGTTTAATTATTACCAACAGTATAAGATGCATTAAGAAAATCTTGGTTTTGGCAAAATCTCTCGATTATACAAAAAATAAATAATTCAAATTATACCAAGTACATATTTGTACTCGTAAAAATAAAATTTCTTATTCCACGCAACAACAATTCTTAATGCCATTATCTCGAAACCATTGAAGTGGAAAAATAACATTTCGTGTTTGTAGTTCCTTTGAGATTTTACACAAAATTCGCTGTTTATTGAACCGTGCAGTGTAAATATAATTCCGATTAGTAACTTATTGCAATGGGATGTTTTGACTTCTTATATCGCATTAAATTAATAGTGCTGTAGTCTTCTTGCATAATAATTTCGGTGATTTGAACTTAAAGGCGTCGAAAGCTGATAAGTCGGCAGCTATTGAAAATAAGAAACATCTATATTTTAAAGAAGCTTTTGCCAAGTTATTGTTGGAAATGAAATTAATCTTTTTTTTTTCTTTTTTTTTTCATTCTAGGTAAGACAACTTCCCAACATATTATCGACGACTTCAAATAACTGATAGTTACAATAGTGGAGTGAGTAAATATTCAACATATTTGAGTTTATCATTACATGAACACAATTGAAAATCTTCATAACAATCAGTAAAATTCTAATATTTAAATTATTGTCGAAACAACAATCTTTAAAATTTAACAAATTGACAAAATTTTTATTTCATTTATTTCCCGTCGCGCAGTGTATCAATTATACTGAAATATAAATTACTTCCGAATGTTTCGGAAACAAACTTGGCTTTGTTTCGTCAGTCAAGTAAGAGTGTTTTAGCGTCACTAGAGATCGACATGGATTTACCGTTCATATCGATAATACAGTAATTCCGGAGCTTTTTTATCACTTGATAAGGACCTTCGTATGGTGGCATCAAAACGATCTTGACCTTGTCCACGCGAACAAAAACATTGACGCAGTTAGTCAAGTCCTTGGGAATAAATCAGTTGTTTTGAAGGGTTATCCCGGGTATCCTTGAATGCGATGTTACGCATTGATTGTTTCAGTATACCGGGAACCGCTCAAAACTGGACATTTTAAAACGGGATATTTCAAAATAGGATTTGACAAAACGAGATAAGGTACATATTCCAAAACTTACCCAACAAATCATTTTAAAATCTCATTTCCATCCTACATATCGAATTTCATCATAATCGGTTAAGAACACAACTGAGTTCCTCCCTGGAATTGGGTATATTCCAGAACTTTCCTAAAAAGTCATTTTAAGTTTAAATCACATGTCAAAATATCTCGTTTTAAAAGATCCAATTTTGAAATATCCAGTTTTGTACCATATCTTGTTTTGTACCTTATCTCGTTTTGAAATATCCAGTTTTCAATTATCCTGTTTCGTCAAATCCAGTTGCAAAATATCAAGATTCGACCGGTATCCTATTTTACCAGCCAGTAAAGCAGGATTTGTCGATATGGTATTTCCAGAATGTATTATAAGTTCCATCTGGCATAATATAAAGAGAAGATTTTAACTGAGGGTGGAATCCTTCCACCATACCATTCGCCTGAGGATGATATGTCGTGGTCCGCTTCCTATGAGAACCTAACAGGTTTGTTAGCTTCTCGAAAAGATTGCCCAGGAACTGATTACCTTGATAAGTCATTATCTTACGTCTCGAATTCACGTACTGTGGTGGATGTTCTCATATCCGTTAACACATGTTTTCGCTCAAACCCCAATCCCAATATTCATGTTTGGCCTGAAATACTTTGGTGTTATAAGCCTATGAGTAGTTCGAATTCCCGGATGGAATAGACCATGTATTTTTGAAAAAAAAAAAATAAACGTAAGTTTCGCACCAAATTATTAAAGATGAATTACTAAAGCGTAGCGTATTTATTCTAGTTTTGCTTCGTACACTTATTTGACCTCGTCGTCGGATGGTTGTAAATTAACCAGATTTTGCAAATCGAGGGCTGTATGCTTTATAACATCTGCTACGGTGTCACTTAATATCAGTACTAAATTGTGTGACGTAACCTAGTTGCCGGCTTTGGCGTTCCGATTTTGATGCGGTAGCGGTTAGCAAAGGTTAGTGGCTATTAGGATGTAAAATAATCTACCAAAAGTCAAAGGCAGAATATTTTTTCATGGGTGGGGACAGTTTTATGGAAAAGAATCCGATAGGATGCCTACGTCTACTAATAAGCTACTTCAATAATCCGCTTATGTTATATGCAATGCATCAGTCGTAACTGTAATCGGTGCATTCTCCAGCGGATGATCAAGTAATATAATCTGAGCAAGGTCATATTTTATTTTCCGAAATCAGGAGTCCATTCGATGTTTGAAATTTTTTTCGCATTACTATGAGAACGTAGATCTTCGTATATCAGAGCTAGACGTTGGTTCAGAGATATCAAGGATAGCCACGATTCGAACTGTAGTTTTGTGACTGAGGAAATTAAGGCAAACTACACCAAATTTACATTTGTATGGCTTTATCTTTAATCCATATAGCTTGATAGTCGATCCACTTTTTTTTTTAAATGGTCGGTCTCGCTGTTAATAGCTATCGGGTCGTATCGGGTTCCTATTTTAAACTAGAATACTAACAAAGAAGTTGACCGAAGTTCCCATTTACATTAACCAATCTTGGCGACACAATTTCCGAAATGAACACTTCTACTTTTCAGTTTTAGTTGTTTTCTTTAGTTCGGTGTATTTATCGATAAGGCACCATTAAATCTACATTTGACTAGAAAATCAACACAGATACGGCCTGGTGACTGTTCCGATAATAAATGTATGTCTTAAATGTACGTCTTAAATTACGACTTTACTCTAGATTCGAACATAATAGGCTTGTGCCATTACTTTTGAGTGTACCATTAGTAGCAACTAACAAACTATCCGTATGTCCCTATGAGCAACCGATACTTCTGCTTCGATATCGATTGAGAAGCTTATAGGATTCTAGATAGACACGAAAGTATTAGGTGACTGTTAGGGTATGGTTGCCGTCGCAAGCGCAGTAGGATAACTTAGTTTCCTGAATTAATTTTAGAAGGTGAGCTGGATCACCTTGATCGATAACCTGAGTATTAATGCAAAACCAGTGCCTACTACTAGAACTATCTCTATCACGACTAAATTGAGATCGTAGCTCGTCGTTTGACATTGTAGATTTTTTTAAATTATTACTGTATTCCATGCCGGAGTTTTTACGGAATTATACTGCATACAAAGGGTGTTCCAACATTAACGCAAGATTTGGATTAGAAGACACAGTGTTTAGTCTTTAGATTGTTATTTATTTAATTGGACCATTTAGTACATAGGATAGGGTTATATATGGAATATTAATCAGGTAAATGACCTCTACGGCTTTGCTGGCACATATGCAGTATTTGTTTCATGACCATTTTGCATAAATGTGGCTGAATTTCGTTATGCAGCGTTTAATTTTATCCTGTAATGCACGAGCACCTCATAAAAAGAAATCTAATAGTGTTAAATCACACGATATAGGGGGCAAATTCATCGCCAAAACGAGAGACGACATGCCCAGGAAACGTTTTATGCAGTAATTGAATTGTTTCACGGGCATAATGGCATGTGGCACCTGTGTCTTTTTGAAACCATATATTCGCATCAATATCATCTAATTTCGACAGAAAGAACTATTTTATCATGTTTTATCACCAGTACAAATCACTGCTTGACCAGCCTAATTTTCAAAAAAGTATAGACCAATGATGAATCCAGCAAGAAATTCGCAAAAAACAGTGACACGTGGATGCATTTGTTTTTCGACAATCACAGGTGGGCTTTCGAGCCCAAAACACGGCAATTTTGGCAATTAAAAAAGCCATCAAAGTTAAATTATGCTTCATCGCTTAGAAAGATTTTGCTCGAAAAATCAGCATCCACTTGTTGATTCGCTGTGCATGGCCATTAGGCTTCAGTTTTTGTGTTAATTTAATTTTGTAACCATCGAGACACAAATCTTTTGTGAGTATACGCTGTAAAGAGCTTCTTGAAATTTGCAGTTCTTGTACACGATGCCGAACTGATGTTCCGAGATTTTCACAAACACTCTCACTCATTGCTTCGATATCGATATTTGAACAGTTTGTTTTTGGACAACCATTGTGTTAATATTAAAAGGCAGAAGTGATGAGGTGGCCGCTAAACTTTCATTATTTTTGAAAACACGTTGTTGTATCGTGTAATGCACCATTTTTGCTAACTCTTAACTCTCAGGTGTCAATTCGTTCTAGTGTTCAGGGTTGCCAACAATTTACTGTACAAATGGCGGCAAAATCAAATCTTGCGTTAATTTTGAGATACCCTTTAGAAGATGACGAAGGGTAATTTTGTCAAATTCTGGAGCATTATTAATTATTGAGCATTTTTTAGCAGAGATGATCTAGTCTCTTTATATCTGTGACTATTAGGGTTATTTATATGATTATTTCTAATTATTGAGCAAATTATGTTTTGGTTAGCTTAATTTAGTGTTAGATCAAAAAGGATCTGTACGACATAGAATCGGACTACGTATATTTATGTTGAGTTTATAGATTGACAAAGTAGCCAAAAACAACCTTGCATGCTTTTTAAAAATGTATAGAATTGTTGAAGCTACCAACTTTGTTAAAACTTTTTCAAATGGGCTTTCGGATTCTAAGCTCAACGATGACTTCCGTGTAGTCCATCTTTTTGGCCTTCCTATAATATTTTGTGATTATAATTGAACACATTTCATCAGACAGAACAGTGGCCAAAATAATATTAGACGTTCTACAGTGACCAAAATAATATTTGTAAAATAGCAATAAAGCACCTACCTTGCTTTTGTGCTCTAATGAGTCGATAGATAATGCAATATTTTTTTAGTGTATCATACTTATAAACAGGTCAATTTTAAATTCTATCGAGACCATGAAAATGCAGGATTTTGGAGCTCCACCTATAAGACAAACGAGTTAAATTCCATAATGGGCCTAAACAAGCCTTATATAACGTTTAATGACTTCTGATCAAGTAAAATAAAAATTACAGCATCTTATGAAATACAGCATCAAGTCAATATGGTTTTTTGTAATTGAATAAAATTCTAGCCTATTAGATATATCCCATTCAATTGCCTTATCATTGCAAGTCAGAAGTGAATTAGTCAAAATCTCACGGGAGCAAGTCAAATGGAAACGGAGCAGACACTGCAGTATATCATCAGTAAAAATAATCAAAAATCAAAAATCTGCTTGTATACTTTTGAGTGCTACCAGTGTTTCAGAATCAGTTTCGTTAATTCTTGGCATTTTATACGATTTTCTTTTCTACAAAATCAACGAACTTTCACTGATTATTCTCCGAAATAATCACTCACGAGTCATAATCCCGCTTCTGAAATTTTTTAGATGCCAAAATAATAAAAAAATATTTCCGGCCTATATCGTTTTTAATTTTAGTCAAATACATCCGTACAGGGATGTAGCCGGCTACCAACTAATTTTATTTCTTTTTTGTATTTTTCTATACATAGTCGGGATAAAGTTTATGATACCCAATAAAATTTATGACATTATATCGTGTACTTTTAACATAATGGTGTACATTACTCGATCATAATATTCATATTTTGTACAAACCAGTTCTGCATTTTAATACACTTAGCTGTTACGATGTTATGGTTGGTAATTTTATTATTATTTTCCAAAACCAACACTATTGCGTATATACAATTTTGTTATTTTCCATAATACCGGTTTATTGGTTGATGATAATACTTTTACACCTATCCCTCGCTTAACTAAATTAATTCGTGCACGTAAAGTTCGTAAATTAAAAATTCGTAAAATGAAATTCAAAAATGTAAAATATATATGTAAATTACGTAAACCAAAATTTTGGTTTAATTTTGAAATTAATTAGCGTTCAGAATAATTAGAGTTTTCGTTAAGCGAGGGATGAGTGTATTATATCAATTTTTCAAACGATTCGTCATTTAAATGTAATTGTAATTTGTACGTTCCCCTACAATTATTTTTGTTTTTGCCTAATACAGTGATAGAATATATTGCGTTTCGATTCCAAACAAAAGCAAATAATTTTTTCTCATAATATCTTTTTCTGTGGTAGTAGTAGTATTAATATTGTAGTATATTATTTTGCATTCATGTTATTTACATGTAGTAATTTAAATTTTGTGTACATACAAAACCAACACTATTGTATATTATACAAGCCATGAAGCTTGGCTAAGTAAAACATATTATGACTACTATTGGGTGTATGTGTTAGTGAATTTGACTACAGTAAAAATCGAAACAAAAATTATATTTCGCACTGTCCATACTCCTCTAAATTCAAAGTACATAACATTTCTACAAAAAAAACGAAACAAAAATTATATTTTGCGACTGTCCACTCTGCTCTAAATTATTAGTATATAGTATAGTATATTATGAAGTAAATAATAATAACAATACTTCTCTCTCTCGTTAAATAATAAATTTGTTTTTTGCTTTGTCTTAAAGAGCGCAAAATACTGTTGTTCCATCATTCGTATTCATTTTTTATTTACATCAAAGTATATAATAAAAGTATATACAAATTATACTACGTCACAACACTAATACTTAGGTATAGTAGTCACTTTTTGGCATGAGTATCGCAACTTCATGGCTTGTATATACATTTGTGTTGGTTTTGGTACATAACAAAAGTTATACATTTTTTTATGGTGACTTTTATACTTCGCTAGAACTACTTATACATTGTTGTTAAATATATATAGAAATAAATTTGGTCATATGTCAGTGCAGACTGCAGGCAATACTATAGTATCAAATCATCGAATCATCGTTTCAAATTCATCTTGGGCATATCGAGTCGATAGCGATTCCGCAAACTCCACAGCGCACAGTAGCTGGCGGCTGTGGTGTGTAGTTGCCTTCATTACTGGCAACACACACGATAGCTACCAGTGGCCGTAAGCTGTGGAGTTTGCGGGAATTGTTTTCGGCTCGATATGCATTTAAGATGGTATATTGGACGATGATACTCGTTGTTTGGTACTGGTATAGCCCTGTCAGGATGCATTTTTTGTTTTTTTTTAAATTTATTCATATACATGTAATCTTTAAAACAATTCACTTTTTTGCTGGAAATTACTAAGGTTCCCAACTTTATTTGACTTTTACGAGTGTGTAATTTTTTGACTTTTTTGAGTAATCTTATATATACTTAAATGTCGAACGTTTCCATCTGGGAGCAGTAAGTGCCATCTACTCAAACAATAAAGCGCTACATGTACCAGGTTTGTTTATGCTATAAACAGTTATATGTTTAGGCATTTTTGACTGTCTCGGTTTCATCGCCATAACCAATGAGCGCAATATCAAAAAATGGATGATTTCGTTTTATTCCGATTTGTATATTGCCCAAACACAGAAAAATATGAATGTGCACCAAAGAAGAGTCACCCGGTTTGACTTTCATTTGTCCGATGCACAAAACATAAAATTATGTTTTGTTGTTGTATGAAGAGTGGATTTACAAAATAAAAATAATTTTAATATGGGTGACAGGGTAGTCAATAAGATTGAATGATTTTATTGCATAGCACAATTGCAATATTCTTGACGGGTCGATCAATGATCGTTGAAGAGATCGGACGTGTTTTTTCCGTTCTCTTCTTTTTTCAAATATTGAATTTTTTTTTTTTTTTTTTTTTTTTTTTTTATTACGTTAATTTTTTTTTTGGTTCGAGTAGTATTGTGCGTGTGTGTGTTTGTGCTATAAAGTGGATTGTAAACTCTGTCGTTTTCCCAGAGTACAGGTACCAATCAAAGCCAACTCAGGTGTGCAAATACGAGTCATTAAGGCTCACCAAGACCGGCATAGTTGTGTAAACGGGCCATGAAGGCTCGCTGAAACACGCATTTTATTAAATAATTTAATAATTTTACTATGGTCTTTGTCTCATCATTCGTAGTCGTTTTTTATTTTATTTTTCAAAGTACATAATAAGTATATAACGAAAGTAAATAAAAGTTATACTACGTCGTACTGCAGGGGAAATGTTGGTATTTGTACATTTGTGTTGGTTTTATTTTATTGAATTTAGCATAAAGGAAATATATTTAATTTGTTGTTTTTGGTAAATTTTAGTGTATTTTGTGTTCTTTGTTGGAGCATTTTTTAATTTTCTTTAAAGTGTATAAGTGTAATATATAATATATCTGGATGGTTCTGAATGTCTCACATGTATTTGAAATCTGAATACATAGGTCCCGTTTGTTTAACTCGCTTTTTATTTTGTAAATACATCTACATATTATTATATTTGTGTATCAATGAATTTTGTATAAATTGTTATATATATATGTACGGGTTATATTTGGATCTAATGTAGGAGAGTGTTTTCGGTATTGGATATTTGATTTTTCGGTATTGAAAATGTTTTTTTTTTCTCCATACCTGTGTTGTTGTAATAGAGTGATTGGTTTTTCGTGTGAGTTTTTATTGTTGAATTTGGTATTTTTCGTTTGCGGGGGAAAGTGGATGCGTGTTTGATTTTTGTATTGATTATTAATTTGGAGTGTGATATGATCGTTGTTTCTTATTGGAGTTGTAAAGATTGGTTTTTGTTGTGTTGTTGGGCTATCTACATTCGGGAGGATTTAGTTTTGAGATGTTTTGTTGTTGGTTTTATTATTAATTTACATTTATTGGATTTCTTATTATATTTGACTTCAATGAATCGGTTGGATTCTTGATTGTTCCCTTGTTTGTAGAGGTGTAATAGTGGGGGTTCTTGCTCACGAGGCTGTATCAATGGTATAGTTTGCTGCGGCTGGCCTCACGGTGCCCCGTGGTCCGATCAGACCAATTTTCGAGCACTTTTTCGAGTATATGGAGTCGTATATCGCCGATGACATCACGAATGTTGGCCTTCAAATGCTCAATTGTCTCTGGTTTGTCGGCATAACACTTGTCTTTACAGAAAATAGTTCAATGGTGTTAAATCGCAGCTTCTTACCGGCCAATTGACATCACCATTTCTGCTAATTAAACGGCCATCAAACGTTTGACGCAATAAATCGAGATGTGTGGCAAGTTGCACCACCCGGTTGAAACCAAACATCGTTCACATCAATACCACGAAGATCGGGCGCAAAAAATCGGTTATCGGTAATGGTTGCGCCGTCCTTATTTTCAAAGAAATATAGGCTAATGATGCCTCCGCTCCACAAGCCTTACCAAACAGTAACTTGTAATGAGTGCATTGGCTTCTGTAAGATCACGTGTGGGTTTTCTGAGCCCCAAAATTCAGCAATTTTGCTTATTAACGTACCCACCAATATAAAAATGAGCTTCAAAGAGTGCTCGAGGGTTGGTCCGATCGAGATCGAGTGGCGTGCTGTGGGACCGGCCACGGCGGCCGAATGAGTGAAATAATGTTCCGGCTCTGGTCGGAGTGGTTGTACTTCGCGGCAGGGGGATGGATTTGGCAAGGTTTCGAACCGTTTTGGTTTTGTTGCATTTTTAGGTTTAAACTTTTAAATGGCGCACCCGTTATGTATCGTACGTCCTTGTGTAATTACGGCTTGGCTGTCGGGCTTTCATTGATTGGTGGCCGACTTTTGGTCGACTTGCATTGGAGTTTGAATGGACTGATTGTAGTTTTAATCAGATAGGTATGATGTGTTATGTGTGTGTGTTTTCTTTCGGACGGTTGTAGGCGGTGTTGGTTAGGAGATTTCGTTGGTGATTCCAGGTTGGATTGGTCTTTTGGATTTTGTTCAGAGGGGTGTTCCCCGCAGGTTGAGGTAAGGTGGTTGTGTGAATGGGTGAATCCGGACATTTATGCATGTGTGAGGGCTTCTAAATGGAAACATAACGGCCCAATTAATGGTTCCGCATCCATTGAGGGTGATCTTAAGAGCTGTGGTCTTGCGTGAGGTGAGGTGTTGGTGGTCTTGTTTGTGTTCGAGATAATCGGTATGTGTGAGGATAGTTTATTGGATTTCTTGGTTAAGGGTTGGATTTTTAGGATCTTGCTGGTACTCTTGGAGGTGGTGGTTGCGGATGGTTTGGAGTTGTTCTTTGCGCCGTGCGATCGTTTGATTTGGATGTGTGCGTTTGAACATGTGCATGGGTGTTCTTGTATTTGTGTGTTTGTGCCTGCTCGGACCGTTGCATGTGTGTGGTTGTGTTGGAGTGATACGTTTTCTTTCATTATTGTTTGTTTTGTGTGAGGGTGTGTAACGCATGGCTTTGGGTCTAACCATCACCATATGACACACTTCAAAACAACCAGGAAGCAATCAGTGGCTAGGAGGGTTTATATTTCATACGGTGACGTAAGCCATTTACAAAACTACAAATAAAAGTGTGCTTTTGGTTTAATCATGCCTACTTCTTTGTGCATCCAATCATCCCACTATAAAAATTACTTGGTATCTATGGCATCTTAGTCAGCGCCAAAAATAAGTAAATATTATTGGCATTATTTAGCCGAGCCACACAAAAATAAAATGAAATGAAAACAATAACAATATTTTAACTGTACGGTGAGTCAAAAATCGTATGAATGTAAAAGAAGAGAACCGACAAAACAAAAAAAATACGAAAAATTCATTCACAAGTTTGAGTATAACAAAGATAGAATTATATAATACTAGGGCAAATGAAAAAAAAAACATGTAAATAATACGTCACCAAATAAATTCGTAGTTGAGGAGAGGCTGGACTGGTTCTCGTCTTTGATGAATTTTGGTTGCACCTTCGTTTACATCACCATATGTTGTTATGTTGGGCGGATTTTTTTTTTAATGATTCGCATCATCTCATTTTATTTGTATTTTTTTTAAATAGTTAAACAAATATTATTATTTTCTTTTATATTTTATATCGTATATCTTTATAATATTTAGATTTACAGGTTATTATATGTACTATTATTAACTAAACATTTATTTTCACCAATTATTTTTCTTTTAATAATTTCTTTGGTTTCATTAGTCCAATTCATATATAATATTTACATTTATAACATTTATAGATTTCTTTATTTTTTTTTTTTTTCTTTTACAGAAAATCAAATTTATATTAATTTATTACAGAGTACATATTAATTAAATATTTATTTTTAACTGTTTTTCATTCACAAATTACATTATCAAAACATTTTATATCAATTGTAATTTTATATCACAAGTATTTATATCACATGTAATTTTTGGTTTATTTTTTTTTTTTTTGTTTTTTGTACTTTTAAATTTTTAAAGTTCTCGCATTTTATTGTTTTCTTTTTTTTGGTTTATTACAAATCACCAATTCCAGTTAAAACATTTTATTTTTATTTTTCTTGGTTTTCTTTACATTTGTATTTTTAACCAACTACATAGCTCGCGATCTCTATACTACTGACCCCCTTTTCATTTCGTTCTCGGCCTTTTATCTACTTTTTCGATCCCGGTTTATTATAGTATTCTCTCCGATTCCCGCTTATTACCTTTCTTTCTCTTACTGTTCATTTAAATTATTATAGTATTAGTTTTTTTTTTTCGGAATTTAACAACAAATTTTTTTCCCTATAGACAGAGCAATGCGTTAATTTATTGACGCGAGGGAATTCGTTACACCACAGGTTTAAACTAAAAAATTACCTCTACATTTTGAGTTTGAAGCTGAAGAAGATGAAATTACTAAACATAGTAGTTTTTCAAGGGAGAGTGGACATATACCTATAAAAAAAACAATGCTAAGTTTTTATGTCCATCAAATGGTAGGTCCCCAGATCTTTATTATTTTGGTCAACGAGAATGTAATAGAGGTCTCCACGTTTTTCCTTCACATATGCTTTTTCAAAGGGGTATGCGAATTTAGCCGTGAATTTGTTTGCCGCATCACTTATGGGATGTTGTCTAACAAAAACCGTTTGTCCAACGTCTAGAATTCGCTGTCTAGTACGTAGATTATATTGACTAGCATATTTATTATAAGACTTAACGATGTTATTCTTGACCTCTTCATGTACGATTGCCAATCTATCTGGTGTTTCGATCCAGTCTAACGAAGGTTCACCCAATAATTCTACTTCACGAAGCAACTTGTAGTCGTTGCCGTGTAGTATCTTGTGGTATCCGAATAAAAGGAAGTGTGGCGAATAGTTAGTAGACTGATGTATGGAATTTCTAAGCGAGCTTCCCACTTGTGGAAGGAATTTATCCCAGCTCGAATGCTTGCCTTTCACGTATGCTCTTAAGGCCGCGACAATCGACCGGTTTACTCGCTCGGACGCGTTACTTTGTGGAGAATAATATGCCGTTTTAACATGTCGTATTCCTAGTTCCTTAATCATTGCCGTAAATTCCTTTCCCACAAACTGAACTCCATTGTCACTATGGATTGTTTCCGATACGCTAAACAAGGGAAACACTTGGTCTCGAAGGAATTCTACGATCATTGATGCTGTGCCCTTGGCTAGGGTTTTCAGATAAACAAACTTCGTTAGGTTATCCAAAACTATGAATATCATGGTTTTTCCGGTAGATGTTCTCGGGTATGGCCCCAACAAATCCACGTATATTTTCTGCCATGGTCTCTCCGATAAAATGTGCTTACCTAATGGTGGGCGTAAACACTGATTGGTCGAATTCGATTGTTTACATACGTCGCATTTTGATACATAATTGTGTACTTCTACAGCCATTCTAGGCCAATAATACAGGCGTCTTAAGCGATCTAACGTCTTCCGTATTCCTCCGTGTGCCCCATTCGGTGAATCATGTTCAAGAATAAGCAAATTTTTGCGTAACTCGTTTGGCACCCACATTTTCCAGCATGGTACATCGGTTAACTGTTTTTGAGACTTTGGTTCGATTCTAATAAATATTTTATTGTTCACTAGCTGTAAATTTGGATAGTTCTTAGAATCTAATTTAAGTTTCAAATGCAGTTTATTATAATCTTGATCCTGTACAGTATCGCTATCAAACAGCTTGCTGTCGTGTAATTTTAATTCTTGCTCGACTTCTACGGCCGAATCGCAGTAAATTCGAGGTAAAGCATCTGGAACAATATTATCCCGCCCTTTTTGA
Source organism: Tipula confusa (assembly GCA_963556175.1). Lineage (NCBI taxonomy): Eukaryota > Metazoa > Arthropoda > Insecta > Diptera > Tipulidae > Tipula > Tipula confusa. Next base: position 201,209,785 of record OY744475.1, read on the forward strand.
TGTACTATATTGAAGTCGAAGCCCTGTAGCTTCAAACTCCAACGCGCTAGACGACCACTCAAGTCTTTCTGAGTCATCAACCATTGCAAGCTGGCGTGATCGGTTATTAATGTGAACCTATAGCCTTCAATATAGGGTCTGAATTTTTTAATGCTTACTATAGCTGCAAGACACTCTAACTCTGTCACTGTATAGTTTCGTTGAGCAGCATTCAATTTTTGGGACATGAAGGCGATCGGTTTCTCACCTTCGTCGCCATCCTTTTGGAAAAGTACACTTCCAATGCCTTGTGTACTGCCATCACAACGAATGAAGAATGGTTGTGAAAAGTCCGGATTATGTAGTACCGGAGCATTTGATAAAAGCCATTTCAATTTCGTAAATGCTTCATCGGCTTCTCTCGTCCAAATAAATTTCACCCCTTTTTTTAGTAGGTTGGTAATTGGTGCGGTTACGTCAGCATAATTGCAGATGAACCGTCGGTACCAGCCAGCCATCCCTAAAAGGCGACGGGTCTGTTTTACTGATGTGGGCTGTGGAAAATTGGAGATGGAGTCAACCTTAGCCGGATCTGTTCTTAATCCACGTTCACCGATCAGGAATCCTAGGTACTTCGTTTCATTAAGCACGAAACGGCTTTTTTCGATGTTTAAGGTCAACCCAGCTCGGGACAATAATTCAGCTACCGTTTTCAGGATGTCCAGGTGCTCGTCGATACCAGCTGAGATAATCAACAGATCGTCTAAATAAACGAATACTCGGTCTCGAAGCTGGTGTGGTATCACTCGATCCATCAGTCTGCACATGGTTTGGGGAGCATTACACAACCCAAACGGCATGACACAGAACTGATAGAGAGGACGCCCTGGCACGGTAAAAGCTGTTATTTCCTTCGCGCTCTCAGAAAGAGGTATTTGCCAAAAGGCATCTTTAAGATCCAGGCTGGATATATATTTCGTCTCCTGTAGCCTTCCTAATAAGCCATCGATGATCGGTAGGGGATAAGCATCCTTTTTGGTTACTGAGTTAACTTTCCGAGAGTCTAAGCACAGTCGCGATTTTCCATTTGCTTTGCGTACCAAAACCACTGGAGAACTCCATGGGCTGGTGCTTTCCTCTATCACTCCTAATGAAATCATTCGATCTAATTCTTCAAATATTAATTCCTGGATTGCAGGGGACACTGGATAGTGTCTTTGTTTTATGGGAGCACAGTTGCCTACATCTATATGGTGCAATACCACATTCGTTCTTCCCAGGCCGTTTGTTTCGAAGGAGGGAAAGCTTTTAATAATTAGTTTCAGATCCATACTATGTTTTGTACTCAGCTGATGTTGATTATTACTGTTACTGCCGATTTCATTTTGTTCAACCGTCACTTCACTTATAATATCTGGAGCAATATTAAATTTTTTCCAGAAATTTACTCCTAGGTAGATTTCTGATTTAAGAGTTGGTACTATACAGAATTTTAGGATTTCGGTTTTTTTGTCTGTACTTTACTGGTAAATATACGTGACCTGTTACCGCATTGGCAGATCCGTCTGCTGTATGTATATACGTGTTGAGCCTTTTCCGCGTTATTCCCAATGAGTTTACTAATTCCTCACTATTTTTACCTAAAATACTGACACTCGCACCACTGTCTAGCAATCCAAATTTTGTTTGGCCAAGAATTGAAATTTTTGCATATGGACGAAGATCGTTATCCAAAAACTCGGTGATGGTCGATATGGCACATAAATGGTTGAAATATTTTTGTTTCCTCCAGTAAGTTTTAGCCTGTTATTATGGGCTACCTGACATGAGGAGACGTTAAGTTCGGGTGTAAATGTTGGTTTGGTAGTTATCACTTGGAACTTGTCTGTTGGGAAGGAATTGCTGATCTGGGGTTGAACATTTTTCCCGAACGAGTTTCCCCGGCATGTGACGCGCTCGGTATCAAATTTCCCTGACGTCTCTTACGACACCTTAAGCAATCGTCTGGGTTCAACGTAGCCAGACCACATCCTTCACAAAAAGTATGGGTTTTACTCATTTGACAAACTGAAAATTTATGACCGAGGTCTTTGCGATTCCAACACACGATGTATTGTCCACGATTGATCGCATTAACCTCCTGGGTGATGTGAACTGATTTAGCTTTAGAATACGACTCTTCCTCCGTCTCTTCGCTATCATTAATATGTTTGACTCGTGCTCTTAATGGTCCCTCTTCTTCCGATAGTTGAGCGATTGCTGGTGGACGCCTTGTTCGAGATTCAATCAGCCGCCGGGGATCGAAGCCAGACGTATTCCATATCCTTTCATAATTGTCACAGATTCTTCTAAGCCGTTCTATGGAAGTAATGGTAGTATTGCTAATCGCATTTTTCAAAGCCGGATTCATGTTATCCAGTAGGATTTCGAGAATTCCCTCCGTTTGCAGTGGTTTTTTCAAACGGTAGTTAGTGCTTTCAATTTCTGTCAAAAAATCGTTAAAAGTCTCTTTTGGATACTGAATTCGACCGCGAATATATCTACGCACCTCTCGATCACCCTCCACACTACTGAATCTATCTAGTAATGACTCTTTTAGCTGTCCCCACGTTGCATCTTTGTGTTTACGGATGAAGGTATAGTACCACTTATCAGCTTTATCTGTAACAAAGTTGCGCATAAGTGTTACCAGTTCTCTTTTGGGTATGCCATCTTGGTATGCGTGTTCTTCCATCCGCATTACAAAATCCTGCACGTTCTCGTCTCCACGTTTATTTTCTCTCCCTGAGAATGAAATTTTCCATCTTGATGGGTTATTATCACTCCTGTGATACCGCCTGTTACCGTGCTTTGTTGTGTTTCTACTAGCATATCGTTCTGAAACTTTTGAACTAGATTCAGAATCGGAGCACGAATCTTCTTGATGTCGTTGATAATTCTTAAAACGTGTCTTTGTTGATTGGTGGTTCCCCAATCTTGGTTGAGCTTTTGAAGTAGATAGCTGAGACTCGAATTCTCGTGTTAGTTTTTCGAGCTTCTTTGACCACCTATCCTCCAGCGTGGATTCGAAATCCGTTCCCGAGTTATTGTTCCTTCCACGCTCCCGTTCGTCTTCTTGACCAGATCTGCTAATGTTATCCGGTCCTTTTGAAGTAGAAGCTTTTGGGGTGAGTTGCTGTGCCATTTTATTGACATTTTCCATCCTTGTAGCATCTCTTTTGATTGATCGTGCAACCCGTTCCAGCGATCCGACTAATATATTAATCCCCGTTAGGTTTTTATAAGAATTACTCAACCGCTGAGCTCGGTCCCTCCAGTGCATGACAATGACCAATAACTTTTTTTTTTCCATTACGGATGAACTTTCTTCAACACGATCCAAGATCGTGTCAATTTCGAATATTTTTTCATTAATTGTATTTAATTCCACCTCAGGTTTTTCTTTGACATGTGAAAGCTTAGGGCGAAGATTAGGATTCTGAGATTCCTTTTGAAGTGCTTCCTGCAAACACTTTTCGACCCCGTCTTGTAAAGCTGTCATTCCCCGAACCACGTATTCGACATTGAGCTCTTCTGGGCTTAAAATCTCATTCATTAGATCGAATTCCATTTTTAATATCTAATTATTACTGGTAATTAGAAAACTTAAACTAGGTATGTTTGCCAAAACAAAAAAACATTGATGCTTAATTTAGGTAAGGAAAGATAAGACCACGGTTCCTATAATTTTTTTATTATTATTATTTTTTTTTTTTTTTTTTTTTTTTTTTTTTTTTTACCTTACCCGAGCGATAAAGAATACTTTAATCTAATTAAGAAAACCTTAAACACCTAACACTTAATTAAGACTATATAAAGACCAATTAAACCAAAAAAAATAAGAACAATAAAAATTTGTTGTTTTTGAAAATTCCAATGATAAAGTTAAAAAAACTATGTTATTTTAACAGATCAAAAAAAACACCAATAGACAATTATAATTAAATATAATTTATAATATAGAGAAACAATAAATAAATAAGGAAAATAGAATTGATAATTTACGACCGATATCGGATAAAATCCAATCAAATAAATTAAATAAATAATTTAAATTCAACTTAGAATTTAATCAATTAGGTTTCTTTGACGTATTAATAATGGAATGACTGTTTGCACGGAAAATATTTTTAAGCTACAGCTGGAAACATTTTTTTTTTCCCTCTGATTCTGGTAGCTATTGACATGATTAAACCACCAACAAATTCACAAAAAAAAACTATTATTTAAAATCGTTTACAGAGTCTACTCAAAAAAAAAAAAATAATGAAATTTAGAATACCAAAAAAAACTATATTTAATCGTTGATGAGCAATTTGATTTATATCAACTGAGTAACTCGGATTCACCAAGCCATCAATCAATTGATGAATAAATCCACTATCTATCATCATTGACCAAGCATATTTGGAACTAACTGAAAACGTAACGTTAATTAATTTTAAAATTTAATTTGAAGTATAATAACAAAAAAACAAAAAAAAAAAAAAATTTAAATCTATAATAAATCAATGAGAAATCAACCTTGCCGAACCGCAAGAGAACCGAATCACGGAACATCTATTGCGTTTCTGCACAGCTAACTATCCATCATGATTTTAGGGAAAACAAATCGTGCTATTAATGTTAACAAACCAAATAAAAATGAGAGTAGACTATAAAAAGAAAAATGAAAATTAATTAGAAATTTGGAACAATTATAACAAAAAAAAAACCTTAAGGGCAAATGTATATTCAAGAAGAGAAATTTCCCGCAAGCAAAACTTAAGCGGTACTTAAATTACTCTATAATAATTGCATGGTGAAGCCACGTGGATGCCTTTTTAAGGCCACCAAACGGAATTAACCGTATAATTTAATCAATCACGTGATTAACTCTTTATTTTTTTACGACCCATAACGGTCCCTGTTTCGGCGCCATTTGTAACGCATGGCTTTGGGTCTAACCATCACCATATGACACACTTCAAAACAACCAGGAAGCAATCAGTGGCTAGGAGGGTTTATATTTCATACGGTGACGTAAGCCATTTACAAAACTACAAATAAAAGTGTGCTTTTGGTTTAATCATGCCTACTTCTTTGTGCATCCAATCATCCCACTATAAAAATTACTTGGTATCTATGGCATCTTAGTCAGCGCCAAAAATAAGTAAATATTATTGGCTTTATTTAGCCGAGCCACACAAAAATAAAATGAAATGAAAACAATAACAATATTTTAACTGTACGGTGAGTCAAAAATCGTATGAATGTAAAAGAAGAGAACCGACAAAACAAAAAAAATACGAAAAATTCATTCACAAGTTTGAGTATAACAAAGATAGAATTATATAATACTAGGGCAAATGAAAAAAAAAACATGTAAATAATACGTCACCAAATAAATTCGTAGTTGAGGAGAGGCTGGACTGGTTCTCGTCTTTGATGAATTTTGGTTGCACCTTCGTTTACATCACCATATGTTGTTATGTTGGGCGGATTTTTTTTTTAATGATTCGCATCATCTCATTTTATTTGTATTTTTTTTAAATAGTTAAACAAATATTATTATTTTCTTTTATATTTTATATCGTATATCTTTATAATATTTAGATTTACAGGTTATTATATGTACTATTATTAACTAAACATTTATTTTCACCAATTATTTTTCTTTTAATAATTTCTTTGGTTTCATTAGTCCAATTCATATATAATATTTACATTTATAACATTTATAGATTTCTTTATTTTTTTTTTTTTTCTTTTACAGAAAATCAAATTTATATTAATTTATTACAGAGTACATATTAATTAAATATTTATTTTTAACTGTTTTTCATTCACAAATTACATTATCAAAACATTTTATATCAATTGTAATTTTATATCACAAGTATTTATATCACATGTAATTTTTGGTTTATTTTTTTTTTTTTTGTTTTTTGTACTTTTAAATTTTTAAAGTTCTCGCATTTTATTGTTTTCTTTTTTTTGGTTTATTACAAATCACCAATTCCAGTTAAAACATTTTATTTTTATTTTTCTTGGTTTTCTTTACATTTGTATTTTTAACCAACTACATAGCTCGCGATCTCTATACTACTGACCCCCTTTTCATTTCGTTCTCGGCCTTTTATCTACTTTTTCGATCCCGGTTTATTATAGTATTCTCTCCGATTCCCGCTTATTACCTTTCTTTCTCTTACTGTTCATTTAAATTATTATAGTATTAGTTTTTTTTTTTCGGAATTTAACAACAAATTTTTTTCCCTATAGACAGAGCAATGCGTTAATTTATTGACGCGAGGGAATTCGTTACAGGTGTAGTGGGAATTGTTCCGATGTGGCTTGGTACTGCAGAGAGCTTGGTACTGCAGTGCAATCCAGTCTGGTTTTGGAGGTCGGTGTGTATTGGTGTTGCGTATGGGTGGTAAGGTTTGATTTTGTCAGTATATTATACCTGTTACGCGGATGCCTTACTTTGTTGTATTGTTGTCTGGTTGTATTGATGTATTGCTGTGTCATTTCATTGTTGTTAATTTTAGAATTTGTATGTAGTATTGTTATATTATTTTGTTATTGTGCTTCAGTATTGTTATATGTTTGTGTATTTTATGTTTTTATATTAGATAAATTGCTGAATTTCTGTATTTTGGTATTATCATATTATTATATAATTGTGTGGTTATCTTGTTATATTGGAGTGAACAAGAAATATACATTTGGTGGTTGTTGGCAATAGTTCGCTTTTGGCCCACAAGAGAGGTATGTATTTTTGACTTTCACGGTTTTGCTGCCATGGCCAATGAGCGCAGTATAAAATAGAACGGATGAGGCGTTTTGTTTCGATTATATATTGCCCAAACGCAGAGAAGTGTGAATGTGCAACAAATGTGGAGAGTCGCCCGGTTTCACTTTCATTTGTCCGCTGCACGGAATGTGGAGTTGTGTTCTGTTGTTGCATGAGGAGTGGAATCACAGAGTATGGGTGGTTGGAATGTGGATGACAGGATGGTCAATGGGATTGAATGATTTTGTTGCATAGCATAGTTGCAGTGTTTTTGAGGTTGTTGTTATTTTTGTTTAAGTTGGTGGGGTCTCTATGGGATTGGGATCGAGTATTTGTGGTCAGTCTATTGTTGCTTGATCCAAATCTTTGGGAGGTTTGATTGTAAATTTGCTTTTTTAGACTGGAGCATTGTCTTGCTGCAGTGGGAGGTCTGTTCTTGTCAATTTTCACCCGGAAGACATTGCATATTTACTAAGGGCCTCCAAATATGTGCTTGAAGTAACTTTTCCCAGCAGCATTGTGAGACCTTCTGTGACATTATAGCTAAAACACCCCAAACCATTACTTCACCTTCTCCGCTGTGCCAAGTTAGCATTGTTATGTTACGAAAGTCTCTTTATTGAGATGTCGAATAAAAATATTTCTTACGTAGCTTCCATCTAAAGAAAAAAACGATTCGCTGTTTCAAAATATTATCCGCCAGAACTTGGCAGGTTTCGCTAAATAGGTACGAGCAAAGTTTAAATGGTTTTTGATTCTTCTGGCTTACAAATGGCTTCTTTTTATATTCGCTTCACAAAGCCATCTGTGTACAGTTTTGAGACTAATTTTTATTTCTCTTACATACTGATTATCTCACTTAGAACAGATTTTCCTGTACTCAGAGGGTCTCTGCACAAGCAGAGTCTTCCTTTTGAGGTATTGTATTTATTTTATGCTCCCTTCCTTTAGGCAATTTAGGATTTTGGATTTTCAAATTTGGTACATCACCAAATTTATGTGGCAGTTTGTATCTGTATTATTGCAACTATATTATTATATTATTTTATTATATTATAAGGTAAATTTATATTTATAAGGTATATAAATTAGATTTTCGGTGATTATATGACGTATTTGTCGTAAAGCGGTTAATTCAATTGATTTTTGATGTTTAATCAAATTTTAACAAATCTAAATTTTATTATTTTATAACTTTTATAATTTCTTATTTTTATAAATGTAAAAAAATTAATTAATTGTAAATTTCAGGTAAAAACTAATCCAATTTATTACAGCATATGGCTTGTAGTAATTATATTATTTATGTTATTATATTAATAATTAATTAATTTGTAATTTCAGATTAAAAATTAATTCTATTTCTTACAGCCTATGGCTAAGAGCAATTAGTTCATTAATAGATTTTGTTTTCAGGAAACCTCTGCAGATTACAGATGTATGGTGGCACACTGGAGTTGCTGATAAGAGATGGCAGAATGCAGAGCAGTACAACAAAAATGTGATTGTCTTACACTAACAGTAGTTTGAATATTGGCTACCGAGAAATCGGACCAATTATGTCATAACTAACATACTTTTCCTTTCCCTAATCCACAAAAATTTACTAACTATTGGCCGCCAAGGTGTCTGTAACCGGGTCGATCTCAATAATTTAACTAGTATCCTTCCACATCCTTCCAAGTATATGTAAAAACGGGTGTACTGTGGGCCCGGCGCTTTCCGGGATATCCTGCTTAATGCTTGGCAGTACATTCAAAATCAATCAATCAATCAAATAGCACAATTGCAATATTCTTGACGTAAGTAGGTTACTAATTTGATCATTATATTGTCATATTATTATATTTTATATATTGTATATATATATATATATATATATATATATATATATATATATATATATATATATATATATATATATATATATATATATATATATATATAATATATATATATATATATATATATATATATTTATTTATTTATTTATATATATATATATATATATATATATATATATATATATATATATATATATATATATATATATGTATATATATATATATATATATATATATATATATATATATATATATATCCCCTTTAAAAATCCTCGACCCGTGAATTAGAAGTTTAGCTGAATTGGTTGGATTCGTGATGGTACTACTGCCTGATTAGTATTGCCTTCTTCCGGAAGCCAGATGGTTTTCCTTCGTTTCCTATATCCCGCTCTTGCGATGAAGATAATAATTACTATTGTATAATTAATAATATGATCCCTGTGTCTGTTCCGTTGTTTATGCGGTGATCAATGGCGAGTTTGTCTATTAGCCTTATGTTCTTTTGATGTAAGTTATGCAGATATTTCAGATTGAGTTTTACCCCCTTTTATGTAATATTCTTCAGCATAGGTGGAAGAATCTGAGATGTTTTTCCTTGTTGGTGAAGGTCCAGCTTTTTACTTCTAACGTTTCATTTTGGTATTGGATCAGAAAATTTCATTTTAACTGTTTGTCTGACCCATTAATTTTAAGATCTTAATTTTAAGTGGTGAAATTCCTCTCCGGTTGTTTTTAGAATTGATATGACGTATAAAATTATAGTATCTTTCATTAGCATTGTTGGTTCTGCATGTTCTACGGCTTCAATATTAGTAAAATATGGTAAAATTTCTATTTCGTTGACTAGTCGGTTAATTTCCTCTTTGTCCAGCAAGTTTGAGTTAATTATACCTCCTTTAGCTAGTTGAGCTGCCCTTATTATTTCTTTTACTTCTTCTTTTGGTTTGTTAGAATGCTTCTTCCGCATTTTCCTCTAAGTGAAGTTGGATTTCGTTGTGCTGCTTGAGTATTTGATGAATTCTCTGGATAATGGCTTTGTTTATTTTGTACTGCTCGTTTTTCTACTATCCTATTCTGACTGGTTAGGATTGCAATCCATTTCCAAGCGGAGCCAGTCCAAATTGATTGAGTGCTTGGTTTTTTGTTTGGAATTCTTAAGCTCCTTCAATAGTTTGCTGATCTCTCCAATCTGATACGCCAGTTGTGGTGTAAATAAATTTTTCATCCTCTTTGTCAATAATATCCATTTGTAGTATTTTCAATGGGTATGTGGGGATCGGTGTTTCTTGTATTAAGGCTTGTTGGAATGTCGATCATATTTTTCGTTGCAGGTTTCATATCCCTTTGTGTACTACTTTACCAAGCTTGTCATCTGTGGGAGGTAGTACCTTTTTAAAATTTGTTCTTTATTTTCTTTCCAATTACAGTGCGCCCTTCGGTGTTCCTTCTCGATAATCCGGAACTTGTTTTCTTCATTACAAATATCTTCTACTAATCGTCGTGTTAGTAAAATCTTGTATTTGGCAAAGTCTTCTTGATAGACTTCCTGTAGCAACTGCATGTATTCCTCAGGTATTTTTATACCATTTAGAAGCGATGGGTGTAATTTCTTCTCTAGAAGGTTTATACACTAGTTTTTAATTGTACTCCTCGATGCGGGCTTTCCATCTCTTCAACTTGTTGTTGTTGTTGCGGTTACTTAAGGCGAATGTTAACGATTGATGGTCCGTTACTATTAAACAATTGCCAACATTTCTTTCTCGTTGGTGACATAGTTTTCCTTTGTTGTATTTAAGGATCTTGACAAGTTTGTAACTGGATGGTCTTTGCCTATCTCACCTTGTGACAAGACTGCTTCGATACTGGAGTTTGACGCATCCGTTGTAAGGATGAAGGGTATGTTGAAATCTGGGAAAGTTCTTCCAGTTGTTTGAAAGCTTTTAGTTCCTCAATGCTCGATTTTGATTTTCTTGGAGTTACTCGCTTTTATTTGAGCATTCTCGCCTCTCGTTAGATTTATGAGGGGTTTTGTGACCTTCGCAAAAACTCTTTAATGAATCGTCTATAATATGAAGTGAGTCCAAGGAATCCCTTCAGATCTTTAAGGTTCTCTGGTGGTTTGATGTTCTTAATCGCTGCCATTTTCTTTGGATCCTCTTTTATACCGGTCACAATATAGCCCAGGAATTCCGCCTCTTCTTTAAGGAATCCAGTCTTGTTCAAGTTAACTCTAAGATTCGTGGATCGTAGCTTGTCGAATATTTGCTTGACATTTCCTAGATGTTCCTCTTTTGAATTTCCTCCAAAGATGATTATATCTTCGATGTAGACATAGCATATTCTTCCAATGAATTGTTTTAGAACATCGTCTATCATCCGTTGGAAAATAGCTGGCACGTTTTTTAACAAATGGTAATCTCAGGAATTCCTATTTCCCTTTCATTGTGGCCTTTCATGCGGTCTTCGGGATGTCGCTCTCCTTCATTTTTATGTTGTGGAATCCAGATGTTAAGTCAATCGTTGTGTAATATCTTGAGTTCCTCAGACTAGCGATTGTCTTAGTTATGTTATTGGATATGTGTCCGATATTGTTATTGCATTTAGTTTCTTAAAATCGATTACCATGCGGTATTTTTTACCCCTGATGCATCTAATTTCTTCTTTACGATCCATATTGGTGAATTTGAGCTCTTTGAAGGTCTGATGATCCCATCCTTCAGAAGATTTGATATTTGTTCCTCCACTTCACCTTTCATATTTACTGGGAATGGGTAGGTTTTTGCATAAATGGGTCACATCTGTAGTTGTTCTAATTTCGGTATAAAAAATTGTTGATTAAGGCTTTTAATTTTAACTTTGTTGCCTCGTCCAAGTGGTTGTGTTTAATTTCCATGTTATTGATTTGGGTTGAAATTTTCTCCTTCAATGGGATGTCAATGCCTGGAGAAATGGTTAAGATATTTTGTCTTCTATCTATCATTGCCCCAAACTTTTTTTAATGTATCATCCCCGATTATATCGTCGAATGATGTCAATCCCGGTAGTATATAGAAGTCTACTTGAATATCGATTCCAAATCTTTTAAATATAGTTGCGGTTATTTTCTGTTCTATCCGTATATCAACTCCGGCTGATTTCACTATGAATGGTTTAGTTACGGGTTGAGCACCTTTGGCGAGTTCTTTTTTACGAAGTTCTTATTTGCCCCCGTGTCTATTAGGAATTTTAGTATTTTTTTGTTGCTGCATTAGTACTCTAAGTATGGTAGGCTCGAGAGGCCTTCTCTATAAAATTTACTTCGTCAATTGCCCCTGAATCTTCATCTTCATTATCGTCGTAATCTCCGATGTATTCTTCATATGCATCTTCATCGTTCTCTTGTTCGAGGTGAAATACTCTTTGTTGTTTCTGAACTTTTGCATTTATGTCGGATGTTGTGGTCTTTGAGGTATTTTAATGTCTTGCTGTTGCTGATTTATGCCATACCCCATGTTCCTTTGTTGAAGTGATAATCTTGGGAACGGCCTTGCCGTTTCTTGCTGAAACTTATTTTGTAACGGGATTTGGTTGTAAGGAACTGAAACTACATTGTGAAAATTTCTCTTATGTATTTCCAGATTTCGGAAATTGAGATTTTGTATTTCCAGGCATGATGAATATGCCTACGGTAGAGTTGTTGGTCTTTGTATTATCAGCATTCTGGACACCTCAGCAAATAGCCCTCTTACAAACACATCTAGAGCACGATTCCTGTACATTTCCGTTAGTACTTTCATCGTGTCCTGATTATAATTTTCGGTTTTTACTTCATTTAGTGGTCATACATTCTAAATCCATCAATCAATAATTTTACACATTTCATCAGAGAATACACAGTTAAATCTGTCTTTACTTTTTTTATTTTGCAAAAAATGTTACCTTAAAGTTTGCCTTTAGAAATGGTTTCGCCGCCATAATGTTCTATCTCTTGCTATATAATTATGGACACACATTCGACGATAATATCCGTTCCATTATTTTTAAACTCTTCTTCATTGCTATTTTCACCATTCAACTTATTTATTGTGGCATTGTCTGCAATCCCATCTTCTATATTAGATGTTTTATTATTCTCTTGTGTTAGAACCCTTCTTTGATTTCCTTGGGAAAGAGAAAGAGAGTTAAAAAGAAAAACGAGGTTTAGTTTGGTGGTAAGGTTTAATAAGATCCAAGTAAGAATAAATCTGTTTGGATTGATTCAAAATTTAACACAACAATTAAAAGTATATTTAATATCATTTGACCCATTTGAAAATTACCGAAGCAACTATGTTGTAATTATCGTACTCACAAAGCGTTATCCCATAAATCACATTGTCCCTTCGATTTTGCAACAACCTCTATTCGATGACAATCACACAATGTAAACCACCTAATCAGAAAAAAATAATATTTTGTAACACATAATTTCCGTACCTACCCACACAACAACACAAAAACCAGAAAAGGTCTAGTAAATTTGGTTTATAAAAACAAAACAAAATTTAAACCCCCCCTAAAAAAAATCCTATTCAATTTCCATAATTTCCTATTCAACGTAAAACAAAATAATTAATTAAATATCAAATGTCACACATATGCAAACGGAACGAAAATTTTTCATAAATTTCCATGCCAGCATCATCACCAAAAACAAAATAAACCACCACGATACATACAAAAAATTCAACACAAATAGAAAGCTTTTTGCAAAACGAGTTTTTAATTAAAACTTTGCGCTGTTTTGTTTTTTCGATTTTCATTATGTTTTTGTTTTTCCGACTCTATGAAAATTCGTCGACAACGATACAACATTAAAAATAGAAAAAAAAAATAGAAAATTCTATAAACTGTTTGCGCGTAGATTTATGTCACATATAATCACAGACCTATTTGTTAGTATGCCGAGTTCTAAAGTAAAAAAAAAATAAGAACAACGTTGAATGACAAAAAAAATAAAATAAAAAAAAAGCTTTCTGCTTATCTGACTTTATATTTAATTCTTCTGCAATATACAACAGAAATAAATTAAAGCTTTTAATTTAAAGACTTATCCGTCCTATGTCTAGTTCTAGTATCTTTCAAAATCAAGTGTTTATATACGATACCAGGATGAATATTTACTGTACGTAAAATTGAATTTAATAAAAACTTTTTTTCCGAGCTTTTTTATTTTGTTTTGAATATAATGAAATTAAAAATGAAAATACGTAAAGGATTCGACAAAAAAAAATTAACATATTTGCTAATTTCGAATTGACTAAGACGAAATTAAACATCATTAATCATATTAAACAGGCAAGATTCATTAAAATGTGGAGAGAGAAATTAAAAATGAATAATAAATTAGGTAGGGATGCCAGGATACTTATACAAGGATATACATAATAAAGAGATTTTGTTTAAAATATAATAATAATCCCATTAATCAAAATGAAGGGACTTTACACAAATTACATTTTCGAGTTTAATTTGACTACATAAAGGTGTGTATGCTCCAATTAGTGTTGTCAAGCGATTGTGTGTATGTGGGATTTTTTTTGGGTATTTCATAGGTAAACTTGTCGATTTAATTAATTGTATGCGTGTATGTTTACTTTAATTTGTTGAAAAAAAAAATCCACACACAAGCTTTTCGTCTCATGTTTTGCCACATGTCGTCGACAATCATATAATTAATTTAATATTTTAATGTCAATATTGGCTGTGTATGTCATGCGTATTGTATAGGATCACAAATTTTATAAAAAGCAAGGAGATGAGTGTTTTAATTAATTTACACATCTGTGACTGTAACAAATATTTACTTTGTTTATTTATCCAAGGTTTTACGGTCAATTTGACAAGTTAATCTGTAAAAAATTTAAAGTCTTTATTTGTAATATAAATATTAAGATCTGGCGGTTACAGTTCGTATTTTGCAAATTCAACTTCCATTAAATTTCAAGAATGGTCTAATTAATTTTTCCGTTCCTAAATTAGTAATTTTGAATTTAATTTTTTAAATTTAATTTTTAGTTGGGACTTTTTGTCAGTTTCTTCCCATTAAGAATTATGCATTTAAAATGTTCAATCCTTTGGTATTAACTAGTACGAACACGGACGGGTCTTTCCACTTTTTCATCAGTTTTCTGCGTCGGTCTACTTTAATATATATATATATATATATATATATATATATATATATATATATATATATATATATATATATATATATATATATATATATATATAAATACTAGCTGAATTATCCGGTGTTGCGCGGGAGAAATTAGAATTATTTTGAACTTAGGATATTTTTTCATTTGGATAAACAATAGTTTTGGTTTTTCCATTTGGTGAGAAAATGAACAATTTTTTTGGCATTCCCACTCTAATATGCAAGCAACATATAGTTGATCATGCGGAAAGCATGGCCTTTCCAAATTCACTAACTATTTTCAATGATTGCCCCTCGGCTTTATTAATTGTCGTTGCAAAAGCAAGCTGCAAAGAAAATTGCAGTTGCTTAAATCCAAAAGGCAAATCGTTGAGAATCATAGAAATGCGCAGAATTAACATATTTTCGCCTTCACTTTTATTGGTAACAATCGTTGCTAACATTTGATATCAGTTTCTTCACACAAAGCCGTGTTCTATTGCAAAATTTAGGTGAATTCAAATTACAGAGCATTATTATTGGTGAAACCTCTTTTAAAAATAGTATATGTGGTGGAATTCCAGACAGCTTCAAAAAATTAAGAAATTCTATAACTGTCAGCTAGATCCACGACAATAACCATATCAAAGGATTTGTATTTAATAATTGGGCGGGAATAATACATCATGATGTAAATTTACACGCATGTTTGTAGATAGTGTGCTTTATGTTACATGTTTCCAAAGCTAAAACTCTTTCAGGCAGGCATTAAGTTCATCAGTGGGTTTTGATCGTGAAATAATGGGCAAAGTTTGACAAAAACCACCTGTTAGTAGTATAAAATCTCCTACCAGTCTATTATTTTTCGTAAATTGCGTAGAGTACAACGAAGTGCTTCAAAAGATTTTTTATGTGACATGGTGCCATGGTTTCTAATAATGTGGCTTACTTAGTAAAACAAAATTAATTAAATTAATTAATTAAATTCAATGAATTTAAATTTTTTTCACTTAACAGTTGCAGGTAATATTTCAATATAAATCTTGTGCTTTGGTGTACTTAGTACTGTTTTGTGATATCTTGTTTTGTTGTGCCCTGCTTTAGCATTTTTTGTTATAAAATTTGACGTTCCGTATATGAAAATGAACAAATTTGTTGACATTCCCACTCTCGAGCAATGACAATGCGAAAAGCATGGATTTTCCAAATTCACACAAACTATTTTTAATGATTGCTCCTGGGCTTTATTAATGGTAATTTTGAAAGCAAGCCTCTCATTGTTTACATTTTCTCTATGCAATATTTGAATGAGATGGGGTGAATGGTGTGGAAACTTATAAGGGTCCCTTTGATTCAGACAACGAACCCTTCGGTTTCGAGCATATCACTTATTTTATATAACCCCTTTCCTAACCTCATTCCCGTAAAAAAATTCAAAAAACTTGAAATTTTAGAAAAAATGAGTACCGGAGCCCCTAGACCCGGGGTTCAGCCCCTTCATAAATATCGTAAGTTTTGTTTTGAACATGCAACTTATACATTGTAAAAATTTCATGACGATCGGTTCAGTGGCTGAGACGTCCATTCGGAACAAACATATAATTATATCTAAATGTAAAAATTAATTCTTGATCCAGTTTTATAAAACCGTTTTCCTAAACTCATTCCCGTAAAAAATTCAAAAAAATTGAAATCTTAGAAAAAAATGTGTACCGGAGCCCCTAAACCTGAGGTACAGCCCTTTCATAAATATCTTAAAGTGTATTCTGAACATGTAACTTATATATGGTAAAAATTTCATGATGATCGTGGCTGAGGCGCCTATTCGGAACAAACAGAAAATAGTATCTGTATACATAAAAATTAATTCTTGATCCAGGTGCGGACCCCTCGTATTTAAAAAAGTCACTAATTTTATAAACCCCCTTCCCTAAACTCATTTCCGTTAGAAAAATACAAAAAAATTGAAATTTTAGAAAATATTTGTACCGGAGCCCCTAGGCCCGGAGTTCAGCCCCTTCATAAATATCGTAAAGTTTGTTTTGAACATGCAACTTATACATGGTAAAAATTTTATGACGATCGGTTGAGTTGCTGAGATGCCCATTCGGAACAAACAGACAGGAATTCTACTTTTGAAGGTCTCAATGAACAAATGATTTTTTAAATTCGGGGTGTTCTGGAAAATTGTTTCCGAAATGGTTTTATCTAAATCAGGTTTTACAAAAACAGCCATAGCCAAGAGGTTGGTATATAGTACTGCCACACGATTTTCAGGAGCAATACATTTTCACGCTGAGTTTTCAATGCATAGGGTGGTATGCCATTATTCTTATTGATTGGACAGTCTCCTTAGCTCTAAAGATTGAGGAATAGAAGGTATTCCTATATAGTTTACTACATTTGCTATTTATTCCGTTGATTCGACATTGGTGTTGCCTCCATCCATCGTGATAATTTATCTATACATGATGGCATGAAGCTATACCTCCTTGATTTAGGTATAGAGGGCCTATTATATTTATATAAAGCCACACATATTTCGTATTTGTTAAACTTGTGACCGCTTTGACCACTGCGGCTTTATTATGAAAATTACTGAAAATCTCAGTACTTTTGTGTAGTTTTACATTGATTAGATTTATCTCCTTTCGCGTTACCTTGTTGCGAATTTTCATGATCTAAAAAATATGATATCGTGTCCTGGAATGGTGCTGGTACGTGTTGACGAATCAATTGAAACTACTCCTCTATAACTGACCTGTGGTGATTATTGAGGGGTGTAATATTCCATGGTGCGCACCGTAGACTAATTTAAGGCTTTGTTGTGTGCCCTGTAAGTTATTTAATATCAGGCTAAATTCGCGAAAGACAACTAAAACCGATTGGACCTTGTCCTCATATGTTTGATATTACTGGACCTGCTCAATTTTTTGTCGAAATTGGTTTTGACGCTTTATTTAAGTTGGTTGTTGATGTGGCAGTGAGGTTTGTGATGTGTTTCACCATCTTGACTGTGTTGCCAATCAAGGTTGTTGGATTTTTTATCAGCGACAATATTTCGTAATTATCAGTAACCAGTTTGCTGAATTGACATTGCAGTTGTTCTAGAATGTTGCAGTTTAATCCAGATATATTCTTAAAGCTCATTGTGAGCCACCATATAATTTTTGATTTCTTCTCAGTAACTGCTCATGTTGTCCTAGATTACCATAGTCCAATACATAGCGACAATTTCTAACTTCCCTTACTTCTCGAAAAATATGCCTGTAGACTGGTTGGACGGTTTTATTTCGATATTGCTACTCACGAGTCCGAATATGCAACACACTGAGAAGATGGCTTTTGCTAAGTGGTTCACCTTTCCTTGTCTCGTCGATTAGGTTATTGTCCATGCGATTTTATTCCTCAGGAAAGCATAAACCACTGCAAATATTTTTAGTTGTTCCTCGATTGATTTTGTCGTCATCATGATGGTTCTACTTATACTTGGTTGTCCATGTTACTCATGCTGTCGATTATAATCCATCCAAACTCGGTGTTCTGTGTCATTAGTTATCCATGGTTACCCTTGATAATGCTGATAGCTATTATCAATGGATGGTAGTCTGCATCAAGTATGGTTTCAACCGCTTGAGATTGATTGTAGTACGGATCCATTAATTTTATGTTGTTAAGGTGGTTTCATGCTCTAGTGTCAATATAAGCTTCTGGCAGTTTTTGGGTTACTTTGTTGAATATCAAGGCTTCAATATCTAAGCTAAAGTCTCCATTTAATCTTGACGATAGATTTATGTTAATTATATGTTCGCAAATTCCTGCCTCGCTACCGCCATTCTACCTGAAATATTGACATGCCTATTTTTCTTTTTGATGTTTAATATATTGGCAGCTTTCGATGATATTAATATTGCTGGTGACCCGGAATCAATTAATGACCTTATTGTAGTGATTGAGAGATGACTGATTAACTGGGCTGCTTATTTTTGTAGATTTGACTTAAAGTAAGTCATCTAGTGTCGGATAATTGTTGTTCTTGTGAATGAGCTCCATGAATATTATGTCGTTGAACGTACTCCACTGATCAAAATCGCTAAATGAGCGATTGAAACTGTCTACATCAAAACTAAAAGCTTCATTTTATAAAGCCTAACTCTGAACTGCTTTGGGTTTTTTTGTCAATGAGTTTGAGGCTTAACTATAATAGAGCTTGGTTGTCCTTCTTGCATCTAATATTTTTTCGTGTTTTAGCTGCTAGAGCCATTAAAGTTAGTCTCGTGAGACGTTACGCAAGTAAAGTCCTGTAATTATAAGTCGATAAGAATATCACATACTTGAAGGGATATTTGAACGAATTTCATTATAGACTTATAGCTAAAATTAGAAGAATTAACGTTACGTAAATTTATTGAGTTCCTTGAAAATGTTAAACTGGAAAGCTTGCAAGATGATGTCTTAAGATGGTAATAAGCCGATGATAGTAAATCTATTTGGGATTCATGGCTTAAATACCATAAAGCTTGGTAAAAAAAATGTTTAACAATTCAACGAATATATATGTACTAAACATAGTTCAGTGATATGTTGTAAAATGTAAAGAACTAACACCATACTGTGTTAACCAACTAAAATGACAAGTCAAAAGCTTAAAAAAAGTTTTAAAATTAAAACTTTGTTTTTTTCTCTCTGTGGGTTGTTCACAGTATCGTATATATAATTTAATTTATCTTCAACTGTTAATTACACCAGAAATATAATGAAAACTGAGTGAAACGAAAATTTTTGTTAAGTATTTTATCTGGTTAACAGTTTTTTCGTTTTGCTGTAAAAAAAAAAAACTTTTATTTTTGTGGCATTCTATGCTACAAAACCAAGTTAAAAAAAAAATGTTTGTCTAATAAAATTAAACTTTTTGAAATTTACAAAAATCAACATTAATTTTTATTGTTTGGGGCCAAAATCATAAAGTTTGGTTTGGTTTTTGGTGTATACATATACCATCATATTTTTGTAGTTATGGTGTAGTTATTACAAATTTTACATTTTTTTTGGGGTTTATTTGGTTTATAGTTTTAGGACATGTGGCATAATGGTAATCGGATTTTTATTTTCATAGCGATGCTGGTAGGGTAATATAATTATTTATAATTTTGGTTGATGATAGTTGAATTTTTTATATACTCTAAAACTTGTTGCATATAAAATGCACTGTGTAAAGTTTTGTAGGTTTCGGATTTTAAATTAACATTACTTTGTTCAATTATAGAAATTTTAACCTCAAAGTGTGTAAATTGTGTTCATTAAACCATTAAACAATTAAATATTATAACCCTGTTCAAATAATAAAACTGACAAAACTAAATCTTAGAAACACGATGAGATCATATATACACAACAATAAAACATAACAATTCACATAATTGTTATGAACAAACGATTCCGACGTGATTCATAAAAAGCTCACTGTCAGCGGTTTTATTCATTTCAAGTAGAACATTCTTAACCTCCGCACTTCTGTTAATTTCTTTACGAGCAAATTGTTGAAAAGTCATCAAACATGAGGCAAAAATTAAAACCAAAAGTAAAAACATAAAAGCTTCATTAAAAATTAAATCCATTTTCACACGTACATACACTATACGAAAAAAGCTCTACACAATGTACACATTTTATTACGTTTTTGATGATTATTTGGTTATTAAATAATAAAATCATATTTTTTAATATGTATATCATAAAAAAACATAAAAAAAAATTGTATTAATATTAACTGAGCTTAATACTTTTTGATGTACTTTAAGCTGTATGGGATTTTTATTTATTTTATGTTTTTTTTTTTTTGGAAAACCCATAAATACAAGAACAAGAAAAATCAGCTCTCTCTCTCTATATATATATATATATATATATATATATATATATATATATATATATATATATATATATATATATATATATATATATAAAATATATATATATGTATACATCAACAACGAAAATAACCGGGAACATCTGATAATTTTCTCATTTCGTTATATTTTACGCAGATACCCGCATCCTGGAGCCATGGTTATTATTATTACTATCCGGCACAGTATTATTATTATTTTTTGTTATAATAACGGTTTTTGTATGTACATCAATTTTCCAAAAATTCCAAAGCACAATGAAAATTCAATTTTTATGTTTAATGATAAAACATTATTTTAATGTACAGATACGAACGAAACGAACGAAATTAATATTCTTGCCAAATTAAAAAAAAAAAAATTGGCTACCATTTTTCTTGTCCGAGTGCGTATAAATATGAAAATCAAAACGGAAATGAAAATTATTATGTACGGGTGACATAATATAAGCTATATACGAATGATTAGTAATCGAGGGGTCACTTTTTTCGACCTTTAACGTAGAAAGTTAGAATCGTTCGGCTACTGTACATTTTGGTCGATGATTGACTTTATTAGTAATTAATTTTGTTTCTACCATTTTGTCATTATTATGTTAATGGCCATGATTACTGATGGGAATAAATCAGTTTTTTGTTTTACTGAAAACTATAACGTGCATAACATATATTTATGGGTTCAAATTGTTCAAACGGAATCAATAATAATTATTTATGTGGTTAGATTTTTTGCGTGTGCCATAAACTTTTGCACATACTAAAATTTATTTTACTTCTGAATTATAATTGGAGGAAGAATATCCACAAAAAACAGTTTACAATACGGGCTCGGTTCTTACAACGTTTCATATTTGCAACTTTTGATTTAAGCGATAAAGATTTAGATGTTTGATTTTAGCAATTGAATTTACTTTCGATAATACCAAATTGATCTATCTGTTTCATTTTTCTAATTTATAACTGGCTAGCTCCTTCAAACTTCAATCTTGTATGCAGGGCTGGCGTTTTCATAGGTGCATATGGTGCAGTAAAACCGGATGCAAAAATAATGGGGTGGCACAAAAAAGTCTCTAAACAAAATAATTGTCCTAATAATTTAAAAAAATTTTAAATTTTATACAGTCAATAATTTATATTTTATAAAATATATCTGGCTACGGCGGAACCGTGCAGGCTACTTAAAAGAGGTTACAGTTTTGAAAGACTAACTCACAAACTATTATGTGAAGCTTAACCTAATGGAAATTGGTTAAAAAAGCAGATAAGAATTACTAAAATTCCAATAATTTTTGAATGACGTGTTTAATCGACATTGATAATTTTCGTTAATTTAGTTTCGTTAAGTTCGATTTTAGCATTCTTGTTACAATCTAAACTTATACTGTGAACACTTCAGCTCACCGGGCAAGACCTTTTAACCAAATTGCTAGCAAATTGCTAGCAAAAAGAAAAAAGAAAACATTTGATATTTTTAGAATACCAACCGCTATTTTATTTAAAGTAGGGGAAACTTAACCAGCTCCAATAATATTTGTCTTCTAAACGGTGATCCACACCTTTAACTTAATATAAATGAAATGCAAAAAGTGATTTGGACCCATAATTCATTAATTTGCTTTCAAAAAAACTTGTAAGATGCATTTTAAGAGGCTTCGTTAAATACTCGTTAAGTTATTTGAGTTCAATTTAATTAAATTTTATTGCTTCGTTTTTAAATAACGTTATAATTAAAATAAACAAATTATTTGTTTGGTTCGTTAAACTAGAAAAGTTTCGTTCAGTTAACTTAACGAAATTTTTTTTTTGTAATAAAACAAATTGAATGATTAAAATAAAATGATATAAATTACCTTTGATTTAACTTTTGTTTAAATTGGTAATTTTCTATAAATTATTTTCGTTAAGTTCGTTTTTGAATCGTTTTGGCTTTTTGGTTCAACAGACAAAAATGTTAAGATATTAATATTGCAGCACTGATATCGGTCATGTTCTCTACAATTGTTAATTCATTTAAAATTAGACCTCCCGGGTAATCCTAAGTAATGTAAATGCATTATATATCATTTAACCATTTTCAAACCATGTCTACATTTACACTCAAATGAATGGCGGTATTATTTTTTCGTTCAATTTTTTATTTTTGTTGTTATATTTGTGTTGTTCGTATTTAATTCGATAGTTTTCGTATATTTCAAATGGCTGCCATTTTGATCAAATTCTCATTATGGAATGGCATACGACGAAAATGGACGAAAATATAAAGTTGACGTTGTTGTTGTAAAATTGTCCGTACTTTGTTTTTTGTCATGTGGCGATGAAACTAAAAAACGGACGAATTTGCTCTATGTATCAATGCCTTTAAACTGAAAATTTTCGTAAAAAAAACATATATATATATATATATATATATATATATATATATATATATATATATATATATATATATAAATATATATATATATATATATATATATATATATATATATATATATATATATATATATATATATATATTTATATATATATATATATATATATATATATATATATATATATATATATATATATATATATATATATATATTTATATATATATATATATATATATATATATATATATATATATATATATATATATATATATATGCAAATGGCGCAGTAAAACTGTATGCCAAAGTTATGGGGTGGCACAAAAAATCCTCTAAACAAAATAATTGTCCTAATAATTTTAAAAATTTTTAAATTTTGTCTTGTCAATAATTTATATTTTATAAAATGTATCTGGGTACGGTGGGACCATGAAGGCTACTTAAAAGGAGTTATTAGTTTTGAAACACTTTAACTCACTTTTTATGTGAAATTTAACTTAAAGGAAATTGGTTTTTGGCAGATAATAATTATTAAAAATCCAATAATTTTAACCGACATTGATAATTTTCGTTAATTTAGTTTCGTTAAGTTCGATTTTAGCATTCTTGTTTGAATGACACAAATAAAAAATATATTATACAATCTAAACTTAAACTGTGAACACTTCAGCTCATTGTGCAAAACTTTTTAACCAAACTGCTAGCAATCTATTGAGTTAAAAAGCAAAAAGAAAACATTTAATATTTTTACGGTCTACGAATAATTCAGCAAAGTTTGTACGACCGTGCTAAAAATATATTATCTGCTACAAAAGCTTTTATGATTTTATAACTATTACTTGAATCTAATATCCTGGAAGCCTTTTAAGTTTAAGATGATTACCTGTCAAATGAATAAACCATTTCTTTCGTTAAGTTTTTTAATGTTTAACTAAAGTGTTAAGTTACATTGATATTTCCAATTGCCATTAAAAACCATCAATTCAAACGTATTCCTAATGCGTTTTAAAACTTATCAGCTTTAGTTTTTATTTTGTATTTTTCATACCAACCGTTATTTTATTTAAAGTAGGGGAAACTTTACCAGCTCCAATAATATTTAGCTTCTAAACGGTGATCTTCCACACCTTTAACTTTAATATACTTGAAATGTAAAAAGTGATTTGGACCCATAACTCGTTAATTTACTTTCAAAAAAACTTGTAAGAGGGTTTTCTAAGAGGCTTCGTTAAATACTCGTTAAGTCATTTAATTACAATTTAATTAAATTTTCGTTTTTAAATAACGTTATAATTAAAATAAAAAAATCATTTGTTTGATTCGTTAAACTAGGAAAGTTTCGTCAAGTTAACTTAACGAAAAAGATTTTTTTGGAAATAAACAAATTGAATGATTCAAATAAATTACTTATGATATGAATAATAACCTTTGATTTGACTATTGTTTAAATTGGTAATTTTCTATAAGCTATTTTCGTTAAGTTCGTTTTTGGATTATTTTGGCTTTTTGGTTCAAACAGAAAAAAGTTTAAAGATATTAATATTGCAGCATTGATATCGGTCATGTTCTCTACAATTGTTAATTCATCTTAAATTAGGCCTCCCGAGTAAAAGAAGTTTGAGATTAAAATCTATCAAATAATTGGCAACTATTTAGTAATGGAAACGACAAAGACTTATTGAAACGACACTCAGCCAAAATTGTTTGGAGCGCCACTTTTGGAAATTACACCTGGTAAAAACTAGTCTAGCGCTGGCCCTGCTTATGTAATTGTGCTAATATTATTATCTAGTCGTTTCACCAAACATTCAAAATCTGATTTTTTGTTCACTTTCTTTTTTTTCGAATAGGGCAACATATATGCATTTCGTATTTTTAAAGTTTTTCAACGAACAAGATGTATTACATAACAAGGATGAAATATCATATTGCGCTAAAATAAAAATAACATAATATCATAATACAATTTAAGTGAATTTCAGTGTAAAAAGTAATCTTTATTAAACCAAATGCCTTTTAAATACAATGAAGTTCCTTGTTAATTAACATGACATTTTCAATTAATTAAATAGTGGGATATCTGCAAATAAATTAGCACAACAATACTCAGTGCATCGTTCGACAATTACCTGCATTAAACATAACTACAAAAATATTAAGAAGTTCGTTTGTCAAACGGAATTAGGTCCAGGCAACTAAAAGTCATTAAAAGCTGCATAATTTCCAAAAATTGAGAAAGCGCTTTACAAATGGTTTTACAACTAGCGGGCTCAAAATGTGACAGTTTCATCATCGATTTTGTGTGAAAAGCAAAAAATATTTAAGAGACTTCGTTAAATACTCGTTAAGTCATTTGAGTACAATATAATTAATTTAATTTTATAAACAATTTAATTTTTATTGGTTTGTTTTTAAATAACATTAATATTAAAATAAAAAAATAAAAAATATTTTTTTGTTCGTTAAAATAGAAAAGTTTCGTCAAGTTAACTTAACGAAAAAGTTTTTTTGGAAATAAACAAATTGAATGGTTTAAATAAATTACTTATGATATGAATGATAACCTTTGATTTGACTATTGTTTAAATTAGGTATTTTCGTTAAGTTCGTTTTTCAATCTTTTTGGCTTTTTGTTCCAAAAAGAAAAAAGTTTAAAGATATTAATATCGCGGCACGCACGGTCATATTAACATGGTGACATATCAGTTATGTTAATTCATGTTAATTGTTGATTCATCTTAAATTAGGCCTACCGAGTAATCCTAAGTAATGTCAACGCATTATATACCATATCAGACAATATCTGCATCACACTCAAATGAATGGATATATAATTTTCCGTTTGACTTTTTTTATTTTTGTTGTTGTATTTGTGTTCGTATTTCACTATTTGTTTATCTCAAGTAGCTGCCATTTTCATTATGAAATGAAATACGACGAAAATGAACGAAAATATAAAGTTGACGTTGTTGTTGTAAAATCGTTCGTACTTGGTGGCAATGCCTTTAAACTGACAATTTTCGTGAAAAAAAACAGATATATATATATATATATATATATATATATATATATATTTTATATATATATATATATATATATATATATATAATTTTTGTTTGGCGCGCCACTTTTAGAAATTAAACCAATGGCCTATGATTTTTACAAATTGTCGGTGAAAAGCTATCAAATAATCGCAGCAGTTGATCTATTTGTTTTAACATTTCAATATAAAGTCAATGATACGGGTCTTATCGCTGACCAAATATACAACGCCGATGAGAGAGTGGCCTTTTTTGGAAGCTCTTGTCAGATAAAACGCGTGTCATTGAAAAGACGGTATCTTTTCGTAAAGTCGGCAAGGAAAGATATACTTATCTTGCATGCACTAACCGCTCACAGGTACTCATAAAGTTAAATTATTTATAATTAGT
The DNA here is from genome assembly GCA_963556175.1 of Tipula confusa. Lineage (NCBI taxonomy): Eukaryota > Metazoa > Arthropoda > Insecta > Diptera > Tipulidae > Tipula > Tipula confusa. Next base: position 201,236,287 of record OY744475.1, read on the forward strand.
AGGGCTGAGAAACCGCGAGCCTTCCGGAATTGCAATCTTTCTAAAAGTGTATATAGGGAAACAAAAGGTCAATGCTTTTTTCAAACCTGGCTTAAAAGCACGTTTGCTCCTGAGGTACTACAGTATACATATTCAATATTTTTGTGTTTTATTTGTATGTATACTATGTACAGTAATTTTTACTAAATGTGATGAAATTTTTGGTCGAGGGATTCCTTCTAAAGCACTGCTATTACTAGATAATGCTCCGTGTCATCCTCGTGATTTTCAAACTAACATTGATGGGCTAGAGATAATCATAATGTGTTTTCCACCAAATTGTACGGTGCTATTACAGCCGATGGACCAAAATATTATTATTCTATAAATATTAATATTATTATTCTGCAAAAACTTTCGAATTTTGTACAGATTTTAATTTTTGAAAATTGGTCGTCACTGGACTGGATAAAAAGAAAGTCTTTGGTAAACATCAACAACTTGACGACTAATGAGTGTAAATAGCAGAGTTTCTTTTCTTTCAAACTTTGAAACTTTTTTATAAACAATCAAGATGCTGTTCAGAAATTATTTATTAAAATATTTTACAGTTTGTGAGGTTTCATTTATAACTGGCACAAAAAAGTACATTTTTAAAATTACATTTATTTACAAATAGTTAAATCGAACTTTGAACATCAAACTTTAACAAATTAAAGCTATTTCATAAAATTACGATTTTCAACCTACCAATAATTAAAATTTTCCAAGTCTTTTCTTCGAATTCCGTAAATTAAATAACTCACTTTGACTAATTTTTTTGTCAGTAATTGAAACCATTCAAAGTTATTGCATTTTGAAACACTAAACAATTGAAGACATAGGCATCAAAAGCGGTTATGTTGCTCAATTTTCCATTATCATTGAAGAACAATAAAGTTAGCGTTGTTGCTCAATTTTGATTTATAATAAACAGTTACAATCAATTATAAAACCAAAAACAGAATATACTTAGTACTTTTACGAGCAATGACTAAACTTTTAAGCCAAAATAAAATGTTGTTTTGCTCAATTTTTTTAAATTTTGTTTGACTATGATCTAAATTAATCTAATTGTTTATTAGTCAAGAGTATCAAGATTGTTGAAACAAATTGGTTTTCGCCGCACTTAAATTTACATCAGTCAAACATAGCTGTAAACTATCAGCATATTTGAAAAAACTTTTGGGCAACTTGTGGAAATTAACTGATTTAACCGTTAATTTATAATTCTGGTTATTTTATTTGCTCAATTTTTTTTAAATACTCATATCGGTACATATTAGATTAGATCACTCTGAAGACTCAGGATTACGGTAAACTTAAGAAAGCACTTGGTCTTAGTTTCATCGTTATAAAATATTTTAAGCAAAAAAGGCATTTGTATTCCACATTAGTTTGTTTTAGCAATTGTGACATCTATTGTGATCTATTGTCATGATAGTGACATCTATTAAACATAATGTAAACATAATTTAAATTAACATTTGTTAGGTTTTTACCATAATTAGATGTAATGATCTCAACATCCCGGTCGCCTTGAATCGATTGATTCGATTCACAGGAAGCAAGCAAAGCTTGTGAATTGGACGCTTAAGTATTCATTTAATGAGTTTTAGCGTAACCACTCGAATGTGTCTGGTCCTTCTTGCACGTTTGAACGTTTTGGGTTATCGATTTGCCTATTTTTAGTATCTATAAATCATTCTGGTCCATTCAACCATAGTTTACAGTCGACGAGTTGTTCTAGTCTTAGATCTCTACTAGCATAAGCGGATGGATTTTGCTGTGGTGAGACGTGTCGCAACTGTAATCGGTACGTATCGTCGAGATTTTGGCTGTACGATTACCAACAAAGACGTTCAATTTTTAAAGATGGCTCGATAACCAATCTACAACTATCGTCGAATGTGTCCAAGCTTACATTCCGTATATTTGATCTTGAAGTGAATTTTTAACAGGAAATGGCAGCTTTTTTACGAGCACTGCACCGCACAACTTAAGACGTGGGATAGAAACTTGTTTAACTGGTCAAACCTTCTTCGTTTTTGCCGACAATAATTGCACTTTTTTTTCTTCTGTTGAATTTGTAACTCGAGCGTCTAACAACCCGTTTTGGAGCTAAACGGTTAGCCTCCCTCCAACGCGTAGAGACCAGGATCATTTAAAATAATTTTATTGATTGAAGAGTCGCGCTAATTTTACTTTTTTGGCATAGTGTTTGAATGTCGTCTTCTTAAAATTGACCTTGTTCGAGTCTACATAAGATGATTAACCAACGCTTAAAAGAGCGATGATTGGTTTGATTGCTTTCCTTCATCCTGGTATCCATATTCCAGTTTTTTCGGGCCAAACTGGATAGGATGTCAGCCATGCGTATTTCAACTCTCGTTCTATTTGTGTTTCGTATTTGTTGTATTACATAGTTCTTATTTTATTTCAGTTTGTTGTCCAGAATAAGGACACCCAAGAATTTTACTTTATCAGTGATTTTTTAACCAACTCCGTTAAGAGTGGGTGGATCAAAAAAGAGAAGTTTATGCTTCCTGGAAAAAATAACCAATTCAGTTTTAAGTGGATTAACATTTAGACCGCACCTATTTGTCCATTTGACAAGAATACCAAAGGCATTCTACGTGAGACCTCTCAGGGTACTTGGATATTAACCGAAAATACTGATTGCAACGTCGCCCGCATAAGCAACCACTTTAAATCCCTCTACCTCCAAGTTTAGTAACAGACAATTTATGACCATTTATGAGCACCTTGCTCCTAAGCATCTGATCAAATCAGCAACCTATAGTGACCTATAGTGACCACTCCTAAATCTGAGAGTGCCGGCGTGATTCCCTCAGATTTGACATTGTTAAAGGCACTTTCTATATCACAAAACGTCACCAGATCATTCGAGCCTCTAAAATAAGCTTCTATTAGTCTCTCCAGGATTTTTAATAAAAAAGAAGATAAGCTAATTGGCCTAAGGTCTTTCGGATCGCAGTGAGAGCATTTTCCCACCTTAGGTATGAAAATAACTTTTACTTCAGTCCATTTCTTTGGAATGTGACATAGTTCCAGGCTACTTTTGAAGATTACCTTAAGCCAGGAAACCGTTAAATCAGAGGTCTGTTGAATGTCGGCTGGAATAATGCCACCCGGACCTGCTGACTTAAATGGCTTAAAACTATTTGAGATGCATTGCTTGTAGTTCCTTGGACCCCCATAGTAGGCGAGATTCACCCTTAGGCCTGCTGTGAAGACACGAACCTGAAATATTATCGAGCTTAATGGATTAGCATCCCAAACCCATATGCCCCCTGTATAAATATTTTATTTACTTTTTCTAGTATCAATATTTAGCTAACGTTTTAAACGAATTTTTTACGTCATATGAAAATATGACGTTTTACAAAACAGTAAGGTTCTATAAATACTAAAAAAATAAGTAATCGGGCTCGATCTATAACACCATCTTGTACAATGAGGTGCTCTATAAATTCTAAAATAGTTTATATGAATATACATACATATATTTATTTACCACACAGAGTAACAAATTTTGATATCAGATGTTGACATTGAAATCAAAAATAAACAGTTTACTATTCTGCTGATTTGTCGTCTACCAACATTTATATGTAAAAGGTGAGGTAGGTTGTTGCTCAACACAAGATACAATGTTTAAATGTATAACCGTTAATTTCCATGGTATACTCAAATGTAGAAATGTTAGTTCTATAATTTGGTATATCACTTACACGCACTGTTACCACAGCACATACACATTATAATTTTGCTATGTAAAAACAAAACAAAAAATGTAGAACCTGTTTAGGAGGGTACATTTTTGTATTTGTGTGTATTGCTCCATGCAATAGAAAAATCATATTGCGTTGTTAGTTGTGATCTACTAAGTGAATTGGTTCGACGTAATGTTAAAGAGAAAAATGTAAATGTGAACTAAAAAAATGGAAAAGTTTTTTGTGATTTGAAAAAAAAAAAATTGTAACTCGATAGAACAACCTGCGGATTTTGCGTTTCGGATGAAAATATTCACAGATGATAAAAACGTCTTGTAAGTCTACCAATTTTTTATAAAAAAATTTGTTTTGCGATAAAAAATAATTGCGATTAAATTTTATTTCAATGGCGTCGTTATTTTGTGTACAAAACCAAACATTTTTTTTTTTTTTTGTTTTATCAACAGTTTACGTGAAAATAGAATTATTCTATAAATTATAATTTCGGTACTGTAAAAAAAATTATAATTTTCATTATTTGATTATAAAATGTGCAAATTACGGAAAAATGTAGTATCCAAAATTGTAGTAAAGTTTTTGTTTGTGCTTTTAAAGTTCATTCGTGCGGTCGGCCATGTTTAAAAAATTAATTACAATCACAGATAGAATTGTTAGATTTCGTAGCATTTATTTTTGAAAACATTTATTTTATCAAAGTTCTAAGTAATTTTTGAATGCTCAATTTTTTTTTGTTTTCTTTAAATCAGTAAATTTTTTGTCTTTTTATATTCTCATGATTGGAGTTTATAGTTATGGTGTATCCAAGACCTAATTGGCAAATCAAAAATTTTGGTAGTGAGTAGTGAGAAGTGTATTCACTAGTTCGTTTGGATGAATTGTCAATCTTGAGTGATACCTGGCACTGGAATTCCTAATTTCTTCCCGTATTGTTGGAGCTTGGAGGTCTCTGTGACAAATTTGGTTATTAATTTGGAATGGTGGACATGTTCATCTTCGCATCGTGAAGGTAACAATATTACCTCTTGCAAAAATTTCTGTCGCTTTGATGGGGTCTTCGTGTGATGAAAGCACTGTTGTGTCGTCTGCAAATGTTGCGACAGTTACTTGATTGCTTGTAGGTAGATCTGCAGTATATAGCAGATATAATATTGGGCAAGCACGCTACTCTGTCGTATATACCAGATTTAATTGGACGGACATTTGTATAAACATCCTGATGTTTTATAATAAAATATCTGTCCTTTAAATACGATGTTAATATTCTATAGAAGTCATGAGGTAAGCATTTCTTTATTTTGTATTGTAATCCTACATGCCACACCTTATCAAAAGTTTGCGCTATGTCAGAAGAACAATATTCCAGAGCTTCTTGAATTACTTGAACTATTCTATGTACTTGTTCTAGAATCAGCTTCTTTTCCAGCAATATATGCTTTAAGTGCTTAAGTAGTATTTTTTTAAATAGCTTAAACTTCATGTACTGTGTTACTTCTTCTAGAGGCTTGCCTGGTTTTGGCATCAGTATTATTTGTAAAACCTTCCATTGTATTGGGAAATATCCAGTTCTAAGTACTGCGTTGAATAAGAAGGTAAGAAATCGAATACCCTTATTTGGTAACTCTTGCAAAACCTTTCCTGTGATAATTAGGATTTAACTCCCTCTGTATTACAGTTTTTACTTCAAAGATAGAAAACTTCGTGATTGTATGATTCATTTGCAATAACAATTCTAAATGCATTTGAATGTTGTTGTTCTCTTCGTCCGTAGTTTCTGATGGGTATGGTTGAAATACTCTTTCGAAATGGTCTACAAATACATTAGCATTTTCTTCATTCTTTCTGGCTCACTGACCGTTACTTTTACGTATTGGCGGAACATAATGTTGTGGATGTTTCAGCTTCTTAGTCGCTTTCTACTGTGAATAATCCGTCTTTTCTGTTGGTGAGAGTCGCGACAAATATTCTAGAATTAAATGATTTGTTTCATTAATCAGCAGTTTTTTTAATGGTTTGGCCTCCTTGTTTAACTTGCGTTTATCTTCTGTTAGTCTATATCTTTGCCATTGCTGTCTTAATTTTCTTTTGTCCTTAATCATTTTTTTGACAAGATTTGAACATTCTCCATTCTTTTCTTTTTAATTTTTTGCTGGTGTGGACTCCAGTCTGAATACATTCATTGATATGTTTCACTGCTTGATCTATATCACACTTCGTCTTTGATTTTTATGTTTAGATTCTCTTTTACTAAAAATCTGAATTGGTTCCAGTCTGTTATTCAGACGAGTGGTCCGATGATAAGTCTAAACATGGCGTCGCTTTAATGTAATTACTTGCGATTCCTTTGGTGACGCAGAAATTTATGATGTCTAGGATCTTTCTTCTATCACTAGGCCAGTAGGTAGGTTCACAGGTTGACACATGATTAAGCTTATTTTTTTGAATTGATTTAAGTTGTAGCCAATCTTGATCCCCACTCTTGGTGTTTTGCGTTATAATCACCACCTGCTATATAGCGAAGACCTAAAGATGTATAAAAATGATCAAATTGTTCTGCTGGTGTTATGTGTTGGGGATATTAGCAGGACATCAATTTCTTGAAATATCAAAAAACTTTCAACTTCTTGTTCATGTTGTGACAAGCCTGGATTTTCATAAAATGAATACCTCTTGATAAACGCTGCAACCTCTATAGTTGGCTGGTTACTACCATTACAGAGCACGCATTTGACCTCTGTACTCCACTTTTGGTGGGAGATACGAAGAGTCTAGCCGGACCACTCAGTGGTTTGGCTAGACTCTTCGTCTGGTGTGGCAAAAAGTACCCGTTTGATTTTTGTTCTTCTCTCTGAGTCTTTTCATAAATACTCTTTCATAAACTCCTTGTACCGTGCAACAAATGTGGTATTTCTGGTGAACTTTTTTTTCCATAGCACGCATTCTGTGGATTGCAAACCTTGAAACATACCTGTAGTATCAATCCTTTTTGCTTCTCTAAACTGGCTTTTATAGAATTTTTGACTGTTGTTGACTTGATTTTTTCTAATTTCCAGAATTTTCGTAAAAGTTCATTCAAATTGTCGTCATTAGTGTTATAGTGCTGATTGCAAGAGATTGTATGGATTGATGATTAGGTGGTTACCCAGCTATTATCGAACCCAAAACGGGGTTCTGACCCTTACGGTTGTTTAGAGGTCAATTTCGGTAGAATTAATGCCTCAACTTGTATGAGTGGCTCGTTGAAATTTCGTAGTGTAGTTTTGATTAAAACTGATCATTTTGTGTATCCCGTTTTAGAACATCCAATTCCGGAAACGGTTAGTTTTGTATTACTCCTTTATAACTGCAATCTTTGAACTTAGGTTTTGGTTATAAAAAAACATTGGGAACCTGAGTCTAATAATACACGACACATTTGCTTATTATTGAATTTATCATGAACCTTTACTAGTGCTCTGTATAGCATCGGAGTCCCCACTTGGGACATCTGAGTAATTTTCAAAAACAGCTGTGATATGATGTCATTTCCAATTTGGTTGTCGTGAATACGCGTGTGGTGCTTTTTTCTACATCTAAACTTTGTTCTGCAATTGTATACATTATGTAGTTATGTTTAAACAATTGAAACAACGATTTTTAGATTATAGCAAATCTTTTCATTGTTTCACGGATATCCTGTTAATTTTTTGCATTTGTATAAATTCTGGTACACCAATCATATATTGGTATAGCACGTAAAGTGTTGGTCCGTATTAATTTCAGTTGGTTAAGCTATTAAAATACTTTATTGCAATAATTAGCTATAAGTTCGTAATAAATAAATAAAGTTTTAATACTTAAGGTTTTCTGCTAATTGGTAAATTGCTTCTATCCTGTATTAACCACATGTTAAAGAAAAAAAAAGTGACAGTTACATTAACGATTCTGAACCAGACGAAGCTTTAGAAGGGCATATTGCAAAACTACACAAAAACACTTTCGAAATTTTTATTTAACCAAAATAAACAAAACGTAAGCACTTATTTTTAAACTTTTTTTGCTTTTTTCTGTTTACTGTTACTTTTTTTCTGTTGTATTCCACAAAAAGCTTTAAATTTGTTAATTAGTTCAAGTTTTTTTTAAGTGTCCCTTTGATTTATCTAATACAAACATAATTAAATCATTTAGCATTTTTTGGAAAGGAATAACAGATTCTAAGAATTTATTAGAAAGCACCTTCATGCATATTTAAAAGTAAACAATTATCATATTTCTAAGAGTTGTTTATTCAACCAATCAAATTGTCAATTAAAATATAAAATGCTTTTAGCTTTGAATTAAAATTGGAAGGTAGACTTTCATTTAAATACCGACGACTATACCGACTTAATCAGCTTTTTTAATATTCGTTACAAGTTTAATAATTTCTCTGACTTATATTTACCATTTTTACGATTAATTGATATTTTTAAATGAATTTTCAAAGCTCAACAGTAATTTAGAAGTATATGTTAGTCACTTTAGCTATTGTATACTGCTTTTGTAAGCTTTTGAACTTAACTAAAAAGATGTGTCATCATCACATTGATGGAGTTTTTATCAATAAAATTTACCGCTATATTGCAACAAGCAAATATTGCATGAAGAATTTGAGTCGTATAACTTCTTGAGAGCATTCCTCATTTTACTTGAAGTTTAGTTAATTAAGTTCATTTTACTAAGTTCTGAAAATTTATTTAGCTTAATTTTTTTAATCCACCTAGCATGCGATATTTTAAGGTATTTAGTTAAATAACTTAAATTTTAGAGTGAAGTTGGCTGCTAAATTAATTTTAGCTATAACACTAGCTTAACATTTAATATTAAGGCTGTATCCGAAACCCATGATTAATATTTGTGAATTTTTGACATTTATTTGAAAAAAATTCCCCTACATTTTCAATTTAATACTACGCTGTCCGAAAAGCATCCCCGCCTTATTTGTTTTTAAATTATTTTTTTTGTGAGGTTTAAAAACTATAAGGAAAAATTACAATTAATTGTGTGCATTGTTAATTGAAAGTGTCATAGCAACGAAAATATACAAATTTTTCTAACATGGTTTTTGATTGGTACTATTACAAAACAAAGTAGTGAATTTTATGTTTTATAGTAAATCCAAGTGTGCTACGCGATGCGTTTGACTTTTATTATAGAAAGTTTTGTTATTTGTCAAAAATAATCATAGCACTAACCGTGATAATTTGAGTGCCTTTGTTTTTATCAAATAAATGTCAAAAATTCGTATTTACAAATATTTACCATGGGTTTCGGACACAGTCTTAGTTTACATTGTTTGAAATGAGTGTACTCATTTTCACATCACTCAAAAATAACAAGAGTATTCTTAGTTCAAGTTTTGTAAAGTTTGGCGTCCTACGACATTCCTTACCAATTTAAACATATGCCATGAAAACCAAAATTCACAGATTAGAGAATGATATTAAGTAAGAGAGATAATTTGATGGAAATATTTCATTCCAATTCTGTTGCTATTGTAAAATTTGTTGGCAAAACTTCAAACGTAACTTGAATAGTTACTACCCAACTACCCAATCATCAAGCTTTATTGCAAAATCACCGAATTTGTCCATTACCGGTAACTCGGTAGTAAAAAAATCTATTACCGATAATTTACCGGTAATCTTGCACATTTTCTAAAGTTATTCTAGTTCGTTACTTAATAAGGTGCCTTTTGCTGTGTTAGTTCGTTTAACATAAATTCTAAGGTTACATCAGCTGTATAAAGATTTACGTTTCCACGACACAATGCGTCTACAGCCATTTTTCAAGACTGCAAATATCTTTTCGTCGAATGTGATAGTAGACTCTATATCTATTAGACTTTTTCGTATAGCATTCCTAACTTCATAAAAACGCTCCAACATTGCTAATATAGGCTACTACAACGGGTTTGACTGTCCATAATTAATGAAAGCTCTTTACATAATTCCCTTTCTATATTTTTCATGAGTATTTTATAATTTTTTTTCAGTGATAGGCGAAATATTTTAACGAGTTTTATTTTTTCTATCAGCGACCGACATCATCATCTTCCTCGTCGTCCGAAAAATATTCAAACGACATTGTCCAATAAAATACCGAATATTTTAATTTTTGTTTTATAAAAAGTAATACAGTTATAAGGATTTTCCGTATTCATCGTCGAGCGCGAATATGCCACATTTCTTATTGGCCCTACATTTCTTATTAGACCTTTTTATATTTAGAAACAAACTTCGCTCAAAAGTGTTTTGTGGCATCACAATACAGAACATTTTGTGGACAACATTTTGGACGAAGCACAACTGAACTACTTGCAGATCTCGCTGACTAGGAAGTTATAATAAGACTATCTCATATGCTTTCTTAAGATTTCTCATATATGCCATGTTGTGCCAGTGTTTGTCAGTTTAAATTACAGACTTTGATTTGTTTTCCTTTTAAATTTTGAAGAAGGTACAATAGCCAGTTATCATGTAAGACATACTGTCAGCTATGTCTTACATGATAACTGGCCAAAGATTGTAGTGTGGAGTCTAGTTAGTTTATCCCAAAGCACGGAGAACACGTCAAAAACCTATTCCTTTAAAAATAAAATTACAGTTATAGATGTTGCATATTTCATTATGGTTCTAACAAGATAAATCTTAAGTATCGGTCGAGAACTACAAACAAAAACTTATTCCTAGATTTTGGCCTTAAATATGGCTCAAGAAAATCGGTGTAAATTCTTTCTCAGGTACAACTTTGTGTTAACATAATCTGCAAAAATAATTTGCAAAAATTTATATTAGCTTTGGTTAATATAAATTTTTGCAAATTATCCACCAATACTAGCATTTGAGGCATCACAATGAATATAGAAATGTCGGGGAAAATCTGGGTGACGATAAAGATAGGTGCAGACGGTAAACATTTCTTCAGAGTTTGGTCCGATTTTTGAACAGTGTTAGTCCATAGGATTTTTTAGAATTTTTTTGAGAGGTCTATAAGTGACGCAGTTGCTTTCGAATATTGACGAATAAATCGTCTGTACTAGCCGGTCATTCTAAAGGTGGCCTCTATAAGCTAAAACTCACTTCAATCTCACTTGACGATGAGTTAAATTGGAGTATTTTAGCAAATAATGGTCGTTCGTACTTGTTTAACACTTTGATTGTGATTAATGGCTTTAGGAAATTCTTTGGTTAATACTAGTTCAATTTATTGGTGATTTCAGGAAATTTGCCTTTCGATCGTTTTAGATAAAATTCAGTAAATTGTGTAGGAAAATACCAATTGTATAATTTTGACTTCATAAAAGAAATCCTCGTAGTGTGCCCAAACATGAAACAATTGAGGTATTGTATCAGACAGACGTGCAGGTCTGCAATAAGGTAAATCCTTATAAGTATAATAACTATATTACCGATCATACGATGCTTTTTTAGGTGGTTAAAGATGACGGGATTCGGAAACGAAACCAAATAATGATGTAATAATAACGTAAAATTAGCACATATAGTGGTTCTCCGGTACATCTAAGAATCGTTCATCGTTAATTTTAATTCATTTAATAACAATGGCTGATGCTCCAAATACAAATTAAAGTTAGATGTGATAGCCGGTCAACTAGATCGCTTAGCAGATTTCATTAAAACGGAACTTCAAACAGCATTAGATACTGAAATCGATGTTTGTTTGAGTTCGTTAGAGAAACATTATGAATTTTGAATTCAGATCGCGCTACTAAATTTTCTAGGGCAACCTTTGAATCAAGATACCACAAATTAAAACCAATGCTATTAAGTGAGATTAATCGTAGAAAAAGTGAGATTAAAACTGCAATTTGCCCTAACCGCCGGAAATCTAAATAGTCTAGATAATCCAAAAATTATTCAGGCGAATTTAAAGATTGGGTTAAATTTTTCGAAACTTTTAAAGCACTGGTACATACAAATAAACGGTTAGAGGTCATTCAGGAATCCCACTATTTGCGGACCACGCTCACTGATTCTTCATTTAATAGAATCAATCCTTTAGAGATTACTGCAGAAAATTATCCCACGGCAATCAAACTATTGACTGATAGATACGACAATCCGAAGTTAGCAGCACAATATCACATTAACGCACTATTTAATCTACCAACCATGGATAAAGGATCTTCCGTCAAACTTCGATAGCTGATTGACAGCATGCACAATTACCTAAATTCATTGCAAGGTTCCGGCTATCCCACATCTCATTGGTTTCATCAACTAAATTCGGTACTAAGTCAATTTCGTCAACATATACAAATGTAGGCGTTTTATCAATATTTCACCACCAGTCGTCATAATCCGGTTTCTCGTCATCATCTGTGTTCAAACTGTTTGCTTGATAGTTCTCATAGTTCCGAATTTTATTCGCGATCTAAGTGTCGTGAGTTTTCAGCCAACCACCACACTTATCTACATCAAGATGCAATAACAAAGCATATTCAAAACGAAAATGATAAAAATATTATTAGTCAGCCATCTACATAAGTCAGTCGTCTACAATTTGTCATGTAGCAGTTAAATCTATTCGTTCAGATGAATCGAACACTCTAGTCACGACATAAAGTAATACTGGCCACTACCATAACTTACGTATTGGACAAGAATGGTTTACCAGTTGCACGCAGAGCATTACTTGATTCTGGATAGCAATTACACTTTATAACGGAAGATTTACATCGATTAGGAACTAAGCGGTTTAATATGGCCAACCCTATCTCGTGGCTAATTAAATCTTGCTGCAGCCGATTCTCTACTAAAAAGCATTCATATTGCCTAAAATTACTGCTCAAGCAAGCAGCTTTCTTGCATAACTTAGCAATAGACATTTTGATTGGAACTGAACTCTTCTGTTCACTTATGTTACAAGGACAAATAAGATTCTCCGATAATATGCCAATATTTCAAAATGCAGCCTTCGGTTGGATCATACAGCCTTCTGTTGGCCAAATAAAACTTCACGAATCAGATTACAAATTCCAATGTATATTTTGGCGTGATAGTTCAAACAAGGAACTAAAGGGGTATACGTTTAAATACAGTTACATATGGTACATATTCGGCACCGTACCTTGCAACTCGATGTTTAACACAATTGGTCAAAGACGAAGGAGCTCCATACCAATTGGCTTTCAACGTCAATAAAGAAAATTTTTAGGTGGATGATGTAATGACCGGCTCCAACGCTATTGAAGACTGTATCAAAGTACGAGATTGAGACAAGGGAGGATTCGAACTACGTAAATTTTGTTCTAACCATCCTGATATTTTACAATCTATAACAAAAGGCATTGGGTCTGATCGGGTCAGTGGTAGTTTTGGGAAAAATCTTTATCCAGTTGTGGAAATTGAAAGCTCATTGGGACGAAAGTCTTCCAACATAATATCAGTCCCGAATGTTGAAATTTTGTCAACAGCTCTGTGACCTAAACAGATTACAAATTCCTCGAAACATTTTGCCACTTGGATAAATCGAAAAAGTACAAATATACGCATTTTCCGATAGTAGCAAGGTTGCATATGGAACATGAGTCTACCTGCGCTCAGTAGATAATAATGGAAACATAAGAGTAAATTTATTTTTGTGCAAAGTCACGAGTTGCTCCACTAAAAATTACATCGTTATCTCGTCTAGACCTATGCGGTGCTCTGTTAATGATGGAATTAATGCAACGTTTGTACCATGTACCATGCAATCCTAAAAGTGTGTTCTACTTGACAGACTCTACAATAGTATTGTCATGGATATAAACTTCGTCTTATCTATGAAACATATTTGTCGTGAACTGGATGCAAGAATACAAGATCTCACAACCGTGAATCAATGGCATCATGTACCAACATCCGAAAACCCCGCCGATATTATTAGTAGGGGAATTTTTTCAAGTCAACTATGTAAGGTAACGATTTGGTTTCGTGGTCCTACGTTTTTACACAAACCAGAACAAGAGTCACCGTCTATCTCAAATGAATGTGTCATCAGCACCGATATTCCAGAGCGTCGTAATAAAAAGATGGTTCTGTTGGTGGATGAATTAGATAGACCACCGCTAGCACTTGTACAGATCATTCAATCCATACACTTTATCGATGAGATAACTGAATTAAAAAACAAAGAAATTCATCGAACGAGTCGGTTGCGCTCCATTTCTGAATATCCACGGTTTATTACGTGTTGAAGGTCGAATTCATAATTCGCTTCTCCCTTACGAAGCAAAACATCAACTCCTCTAACCCAAATCTATTCCTTTTACTTATATGTTAATGCTTTATTTACATGTGAAACATATAAATGCTACCTACTCCACAAGCACCACTAGCTAAATTATAGCTCGTCGCACCGTCAACAATTGCGTTCGCTGTTTCAAAACAAAACCAACTAGTATCCAAAACATCTTATGGGAAACCTACCTGCAGAGCAAGTCACACCAGCACGGCCATTCTATAATACTGGAGTCCTCTGGTCCGATACGTATACACTACCGGATACATGGGAAGATGCCAACAAAGGCATATCTGGCCTTATTTATATGCTTTACGACACGAGTAATTTTCTGAAAGGTAGTCCATTGAATTCCACTATCGAGCCTTTCATGAAGGATGTCAAAGTCGCTTTGTCAGCTAAATAAGTACATCTTCAGAAACTACATCAACAATTGCATAATTGGCATAGATGAAGTTCCGAATATCTAAATCTTCTTCAGCAATGACATAAATGGGCAGCAAAAAAGCGAGTCCTTTCAATAAATTAATTGGAACTACTAAAAGATGACAACTTACCTGCTCTAAAATTGTCTCTTGGAAGAATTAAACAACTGAATCCCGGCAAGGATGGACTTTCAAGGCCGGCTGTTTATGTTAAACAAATCTAAATATACTTTTACTTTTTTCCTCGACCAACAGTAGCTGTAAAATTGAGCTACAATTCAACAATTAAATTCACTCAATTCAATCAAAACATAATGACACATCACACAAATACAATTTTTGATGTTTTTATTTTTCCTCTGATTTGGATACGAACCAATCAACATCGTATCAGCAAAATAAGTAAATATTAAAATAAAAAAAATTAAATTAATTCAAATTATAAAATAAAAAAATATTTTATAAACAATTTGTCTTATGTTTTACTAAACAGTGTTAACTTCTAAGGAGCGACTGACCAAAGATTATTAAACAATCATCTTCTTCAAAAACCGACTATCTTATGAAAACCATAGCCAAAGATATTCCATAAAACTAATTTAACATTTATAGGAAACTTTAAAATAATTTGATTCTGTTAAAACTAAACCAGATAGTTTATTTCAATTGAAGATATCTGTCATCTAAAAATATTATCCTCTGGGATTTATTGAATTTTTATTTGATAAAAAAAAACATCAAACAAGACAAAAAATTATACCCCTAACTAAGATAAATTACGTCAAGATTTTTTTTTGCACCGCCACGTCTCACGCATTTCTTATTATTAAGAGCTAGGAGGTTTAATTAAGATATTTTTGTTTTAACCTTTAGCAAGTTTGACAAATTCCCAAATCAAATTTTCACACCATTTAAATTCACCGTAAAAGTTTTTGATAAAATCTAATAAAATTTTATGTCGCAAACAAAGTTTTTTTTTGTCTTATATTTAAACCCTCGTCTACATACATCACATCAATTAATCTTAATCTAACGCTAAAGTTGTATCGTGGTAAAAAAAAATGTTTTGGAAGAACATAACTTAAAAATGCGATTAGATGCGCCACCAGTTTGTATATAACGCACTATGCTCACACAAATTTTGACAAAATGTGGGATTTAATCGTACAAGACAAATATACGATTGTACGATGATTCTTGAGTATAAAATAATTTTGATTAATTAGCTCTCTATGTTATTTAAGGGATGGCACATCATTTTTTTTTTTGTACTTTCATTTTAATTAGATAATAACGTCAACATGATTTTGTTTGAAAACATAAAACTGGAAAACATTCAAATCAACACAAAAAAAGCTAATGTTGAGGGTGTGTTTATGGGAGGATTACTAAAAATAATAATTTGATTAATGAGTAAATTGGATACTCGTATCGAACTCTATCGACAATAAATAATTGTATTGATCCTTAAGCCATTTAAACGATTGTCACAATAAAACGATTATTACGATTGATACAAATTTTTGCTATTGTTAAATAAAGTTTTGTCGTTCTCATAAACGTTTTAATTATTCATTTTTAGTTTAGCATAATATAATCTACTCTACTATATAGTGTAGTGTATTTTAATTACGTAGCAGTATGGTGTAGCTTTTTTTCGTGCATAGCATTGATGAGAATGAAACATATGTCGATGGTATTGTTCCGCGTATTTTCCCAGGATAAACACAATTAATCATAAATTAAATTTAAAATATTAAAATAAAAAAAACATTTTTTGGCGCAACATAACTTTTCCAAACATGAATGGATCGTTGCGCTGTTGAAAATTATAATTTTATTGGTAATATATTGGTTTCAATGAAATATTTATAAGATGTATTACGGATATATTTTGAGATTTTTTTGAAAGATTTTCAATAGCGTTTTCTTTGAAATTAAATTTATGTACGTGAGTCGTAACATAAATTCATATTTTATTCAAATTATGTTATCGAATCATAAAAACGAAAATTATTGATGAGCTCTGAAATATATATTATTAGGATCCAATTAAATTTGAAATCTAATAGCTTTATATATATATAATGTTTTTGCACAGGACAATCAAGCGGACGTGATTTATATTTTAAAATTTAAAATGCAATAAATTTTCTATACGTATATTTGCTTTGAATAGACTTGGTGTACGAGTTAATAATTCAATTTTATTCGTATCTAAATTATAATTTTTATACTTGTCTCAGGTATCGACTCGTGATTATATATTACGATGAGTTCAAATTCGAATTTCTAATTAGAAAAAGCCACTTAATAATTTTTTTCCCCCACTTCTTGAAAAATTTTGTTTCATTTCAAAGACGTCCTGTAAATATTTAACGTGTTCGACTAAGTAAATATAATTTTTGTACTAATTCGATTTCATTGTTAAAATATTGGTATTTTCATTACATTGTAATTTGTTTTCCATCTTATTTGGGAAGGTTACGATTAAAATTATTTTCGGTCGATTATATAGGGTCGGAACAGTTACTGTAGTTTGATAATATACCTTGCCATTTTCTTTTAAAATAAATAGGATCTTTTAAAATAAATAATAGGATGGAAATAAATATTTTTGATATTGGTCCACTATATTTTTTGGAACTTTTGTCGATTTGGTTCGGTTAATTATGATTTTAATGGTACTTGTTACACAGTGTTAGTTTTTTTTACTCTGCGTAGTTTATAGGCTTTCTTAAAAATTCCTTGTACGGTGATGCGGTCGTATATCTGAGACCGATGTTTGTACAGTTTTTCTTATTTGTTTCTGGTAACACTTTTGGATTAAGTACTAAATTTAGAAGCTTAAATTTCATGATCGAAAAACTCGAGTCATTTCTTTTGATTTAATCGCAGTTTCACCGATGACCTTTGTCTTTGTCCCACCGATGACCTAATGTATCATATACCAACTAATTTCCAAATCATTGAGTTTGTTGAGAACCACTTTGCTGATTTTTTCGTGTAATATCATAAAACTCGTTCATTTTACATTTGGCGCCGATGAAGTTGGAACCGTTGTCACTGTACAAATTCTTTAGTAATCCTCTTTGACCAATAAACCTTTAAAATGTAGCAAGAAAAGCAGTGGTGGTCATTTTACTGGCGAGCTCTAAGTGAATGGCCTTTTTAGACATACTTATAAATAGACATATACGCCTTGATTTTCTTTGCGCCTCTCCCATTTCTAGAGCTAATGTAAATTAGGCCTGCGTAACCGACCCCATGTTTTGAAAAAATTTGCTAGGCAAAACCCTTGGCGCGGGTAGCTGACCCATTAGTGTTGTTTGGTTGACAATCTTAATATTTGGCTCTTGGACAGGATGCCATACTTCTTTTTATTATTTGCTTGGCACCAATGATCCATTATTGTAATCTGCAAATATATAATAATGTGGAGTATTGTTCGTGTAAGGATAAGAGAAGAGATTGTGTCACAGAATGTTTTTGAAGCAAATAATGGGTAAAACATATTGTTGGGCCTATAATTATAGGTTATATTTTAATTCATATTTTTTGACGACTTTGCGGACCCATCGAAGACTACTCGGAGCTTTGTCGTAGAACTTGTTTGCTTTACCAAGGCATGGTATGGTAGATAAAAAATTAATGGTCCCGTAATGGTTTCGCCAAAATGGTGCATATGGCCAAGCTTCTCATAGTAACGCATAAACTTAGTGTAGTTCTCTCTGAGTGTCCTGTTTTTAGAAAATTTTCTTTCCAAAATCAACATTCTAGACGTGGCAGTTAAAACCGAATCCCTTTAGCATCACGGATGTATCTTTAAATGGAAGTTTAACGTTATATCGGCCATTAATTATTTTGGTGTTACCCTTAAAGATTTCTTTACATGCTATAATATCCTTCGATAAACGAGTAAGAATTGGTAGATCCTCACAGGTCACCGTTTGTACAGCGATAATTAAGACAATTGCTTACCATGTTCCGAGTTCGATATTCACCATTAACCAAAAATTTATAAATATAAATTAACTAATTACATCTTGTATCGGTGACCGAATTGTGTCGAGACAAACGTTCGTTGGACTAACCTCCTGCAACGTTCGCCATTTACGGCCTATATACCAAAGTTTACTTAAGTTAGGTAGATCCTCAACCCTTCAGAATCTTTGTTTTATGAATTTCATCAAAGATTTATTAAATATGTGCGTTGATTAAAGTATTTTTACGTGACATCATGTCTAGAAAATAGCTGTAAATTCGATGCTCATCTCGTTTAACCCGCATCTCATTTTTGAAGCCTTTGATTGCTATTTGTAAACATTTCGGTAAGCATACCTAAATATTGAAATAAGCGCTCGATGAAAAAGGCAATACTGATTGTTTTTGCTTACCAATCTCCTTACTTGGTTCCGCATTGTTGTTATTGGATGTTATGTGATAACTTAACTTTATCGAGCTGTTTTGTGGAAGCTCTCATAACTTTTGAGATTACACTGTAGCATGTTGATTACTGTTATCGTCTAAGCGTATTATAGCCGTAAAAGAGTGAGATGTCTTTGATGCAAATAAAACAGCTGCTCTATGAGAAACATGCAGAATTTGTATGATTTGCACGGAGACAACACGGATTTGCGAGGGCACATAAATTGTTGAAATCGGAAACATTTTGATACACCATGCGGTTTGCTACAGCGTGGACAGCTAAGTTATGTTGCTGTTACGTGCAACCTGGTTTTGATATGGGGTTGTGGCAATATGGTGGTTTGCCGTGTAGTCATTGCATATCCTTCTAGTTGTCGTTTTAAAAGGATTCTAGAGCCCATCTATGCTTCGACTCACTGTCCAATGGTCACGGTTTCCGGCCTCCTCGCCAAGTGCTTTAAACCCTCTTAAAATTTCATCAGCTGATTTAGGAAGTGTTCTTAATGACTTGGCGTTGGATTGCTACACTACTGACGTAAAAGTTTTTGATAAATGAATTAATGACGGGTTTTTTCTTATCGCACCGATAGTTAAGCTTTTCTCATAATTTATTGTTGTTAGCTTCTGTGATTGTAAATTGCTTCAGTAAAAGTGGAACTACCACGCAATAAACTTTTGAAAACTGCAGTTTGTGAACGTTGGGCAGTGCTTTATTTTTATGAACGAAGATGTTAGGCACATCTGGTTGAGCCTCAATCATATTTTCAAAGACTGTTCTTGATTGATTAAAATTTGAGCCTATCGTGGTATTGAGACGTTCGGTTACATCCTCCAGTTCAGGATTTGGGGTTAATCAGCTTTTGCTTTTCACTTGAAAGAATTTTGTTTCTAATTCATCTGCTTTTGATATCTGACTCACGGAATCAACTTCATCTATATTCAACTGACTTTGATTTTAAATATTTTCCTCAACATTGCAGTTTAACTTGCAGCATGATAGATAATAAACTTTGCCACAATAAACTTTGCCACTTTAGTTCAACTCCCACGTGCTCAAAATTTTGCACAAAAGTAAAATTTAGTAATTCACTTGCATTGTTAACACGTGTATTCAATAAATTAATTTTTTACAAATGGCGATTTATAATTGTGCTTTTAGATCATTTGTAGAAACAAGCTAATTTTATTTGAAAGGTATGTTGTAACTTACTGAATCGATGCTTTGAATTCTGGATTAGATGAAGTATCGTAACTGGAATTTGATTAACCAGCTCGAAAAACCAAACTTTACATCTGAGACTGATGCTCTTATTATGTTTCACTTTAATTTTTGGTTTGTAAAAATAATTCAATTTTTTTATTCTTTTTGTTGTTACTCGCAAAGAACCTCTTAATGAAAATTTTAAAGTAGAAGCCAAAACTTGCAGTTTTATACTTCCAATTTTATTTTATACAATTTAAAAGGTTTTTCGAAATTATTAAAGTTAAAATTTCGTTTAAATGGTTTTTAACGGAAACCTAAAACTTCTATAACATTACTTTAAGTTATTTAAACTTACTTTCCGATAGTTAATAACTTAATTTTAAAACCAAATAACAATGATTAGAATACAATTGTTTATGTATAACCATAACTTTGTTATTAAATTAAGCCTTAAAAAACAGCAGTATTGTGAAATATCATTTTTATTATTCTAAAATCAAAGCTTTGTATTGAAATTATTGATTAAAATATACAATAGCATTAACTGAAAACAGCTTTTCGGCTTAATTGTTTTAAAACAGTAACATTAAGGTTAATAATTGAAAAAACCATTAAAAAAAGTTCTAAGGTCTTTAAATTTAAAATATACTTTAAAAATCTTTTTTGATTTGCTTATCAAATTTCTTTGCTTTAAAAATGGTGTATACCATTTTAAAATTTAATCAATTTTAAAATGATATACACCAAATTAAAAGTAAAGCTTTTAAAAAACCTTTTTCCAGTTAGAAATAAAAAAATTCTATCGATTCTATCTTTTTTTTCCTTAAAAGCTTGGCTTTAATTATAAAACCGAGGATTAAATAAAAAAGATTCATAATTGTTAAACATCTAAATTAATTTTAAATTGTGAAAAATTATTTTTAAACCACTTATTTTTAAACAAAGCTATTTTAATTTTAACTATAGGTAATAATTCAAAAGCTTAAAACAAAAGGTTATTCAACTAAGATCTTTCCATAGATATTTTGTCATAACATAACATATTAACTTAGTAGTAACTTTGTTAAAATTAGTTTTTATAAATAATCAATATTTTAAGAGCTTTTCAAACTTAAATGTAAGATCAAAAATTACAGTTTAAATTAAAGTTTCTCAAAGTTGTTAAGTAACAGCAAAATAGAATTGGTATACTCTAAGTCTAACTCTATACCATGAAATTTACTTTAAAAATGTATTTAACAACTTGAGCTTTTCTAGGTTATTTGTTTTTCCATATAGTTTGTGCTGTAATTTTTGCTCTGTTATCTTTGTTAAATGCCAACTCATGTTAACGAAACATTTTCGTTCAGTTTTTAAAAAATTCACCAGTCAGTAACATGGGAATTCAATCTATCGTATTCTTACTTAAAGCTAACACTGAGCCACTGATTGGCCCATTTGACAACAACAGAAAAATTTCGGACACATTAGAATTAGAAATAGAACTAAAAACACTAAAAAATTAAGATTAAAATATTGTACTTTCCTGCTGTAAGAGTCTTACGATGGTTTGAAATTCAATGCTTTCCAATGAAAATATCATAGTAATCTGAGCAAAAAGTTTCTAAATTGGTGTTTAAAATAAAATTAAAAAAGCTTTAAAAAATCAATAGCATTACAGGTCGAAGTTAACTCTTTACTGATATATTTTACACAATCTTCCAGACCATATTTTTACAATTGGTGATCATTGTAGGTGGTCAAGTCCGTCGATCGATTTTACACAAATAATTGATCATGGTTTTGTGGTCAGTGGTGGGGATCGAACTCAATATCGCAGTGTGTTAACAACACCATCAATATAATCGGTGTCAAAATCAGGAACCACGAAATACAATTTTTCTTAATCGGAAACCAACGCTTTTTAATGAAATCAGTGTCATTGATGCATATGTCATTGATGCATTGATGCATATCAGTGTCATTGATGCTTTGTTGTTTATTTGGAAGCTTTAATACTTTTAGTTTAGTTGATACGTTACTTAATACGAAAAATTAATTCAAAAAAGTAGCAGGAGTATTTGAGGTACGAAATAAAAAAATCGGCTTAAATATTTTGAAAATAAAATTAATAGTAGCTTCGAATTTTCAGTTATTTGGATTAAAATACCCGTTAAAAGTCCCTTTTAAAAAAGCTTTTTATTTTAAGTGTTTTTTTTTGTTGATAAAACGAAACCTTAATGAGGCACTTGTTTGGGTTAAAACTTACATTTTAACAACTTAACGTTGTTAAGTTATTTAACAGAATATTGAAGAAACATGAATAGAAAATGGAGCCTTGAGGTACACCTGTACTTAAAGTATTCAAACAACTTTAAATATTATCTAATAATACTTGCTAACAATTGTGTATTAGTAAACCAAGCTTTTCTAGTTTGAACATCAAAATAGAATGGTTAACTGAATCAAATGCCTTTTTAATATCTAAAAATCGAACAGAACATATTTTTGTATTGTCAATCTCCCTTTACTTAAAATATCTGTCAATTTCAGACAAGCTGACAACGTGATTGATTTCTAACCAAATCTATACTGGTGTTCTGAAATAACATAATTAAGCGCTAAAAAAATTCCAACCGAACCAACCAAATTTTCTCGTTAATCTTAGATAACGATGGTAAAATCGAATTGATCTGAGACTATTGCACTCTAAGTCTCTATACGATTTATAACGATTTTGCTGACTTCACATTTTGGAAAATGCCACTTTGGAAAAAATTGTTAATGAAGCCTTATTATTAACTTATTGTTAACCATTAATTAACTAATTAATGGACTTAACCAATAGTAATATTGTAAGCTGCTTATTAGTTACAATCAATTCTCGATGTGATTATCAGATTACGATTAAAGCTTTGGCCAGCAGTTAGAAAGCGGTCATTAAACTTATTTGCTGTTGCTAAAGGGCATATAATATACTACTATCTTGACTTTGTAAATATATTGGCTTGGCGGATCTAACCTTTAAACATATACGTTTTCGTATGTTAGTCCTTAACTCTTTAGTCTTACCGTTAACTATAGACTCTTCTGATTGGTTACCAAAATAAATCCTTTTTCATTTTTTAATTTATGACACAATCTGCTGTGAAATCGCTGTATGGCAATTAACAAGGGATAATTCTTTAATGAATTATTAATCAGTAAAATAAATTTACAACGACCAGCCTAGTTACAGATAAATCTAAAGGACATATACATCTAACTATCGCCCGATTGTTGTTTGTTCAGTTGTTTCAAAAATCTTTGAATCAGACTTCAAAACTCGACTTCTAAGCCATCTAGAGAAAAATAAAGTGATAAGTAAACAACAATACGGCTGTCGTGCTAAGTGTAATACTATACAATCGCGCTGTACCATTTGTGTTCGGTCATTCAATCCAGCATTTTTCTGAAATTTAAAACGGCTGATATTTTTCTGTACGTGTGAAGGTCTTCGATCCAGTCAACATAGCTATATATTAATCAAAAAATTAATAAGTATTGGTATTGATGGGCCTTCGTTGAAATGGATTTTATATTTTTTGACAACTCGCACCCAATATGTGTGCATACATTAAACTCAAACTCAAGCAAACTTCCAAAGTAGCATCCTCGGACCAATGCTGTTTCTAATTGAAATCAACGACGTTATGTACCTTCTTCTCATCGTATTTGTTTGCTGGCATAGTCTGGTGACATAGCTTGGCATTGATATTAGTCCTAGCAAAAGTATGGTTGATATAAGTTGCAGAATTGTTGATTATTCTTGTAGGTTGTTAGATATGTGATTCTAAACCAAAAGACGACATCATAGCAAAATAATTATACTCAATAGGAATTAAGCTACTACTGTTAAGGTTGATAATGTCAAAGGTCACCGACAATGATAAGTTTTCTTGATGGAATCTGCTTTAAGTAGGATTCAAACTGAAATATAAAGCTAAATAACAGCTTGAGTTTAGCGTATAAGTATGTAAATTATATATATATATATATATATATATATATATATATATATATATATATATATATATATATATATATATATATATATATATATATATAAATATATATATATATATATATGTATATATATATATATATATATATATATATATATATATATATATATATATATATATATATATATATAAATATATATATCTATATATATATATATATATATATATATATATATATATATATATATATATATATATATATATATATATATATATATATGTATATATATATATATATATATATATATATATATATATATAAATTTATCTTATTGTTTCAACAAAAACGTCTCTATAGAAAGACCAACTATTCAAAAATTTAAAGAGACAAAGCGCCTCTTTGATGTAGTATTGGTTGTGTACGGATATAGCGTAAAACAAAAACAAAAAAAAATTTTTACTAACACTAATATAGTTTATGTTATTTTTGCTTTGTTATTTGTTCTGGTACCAATACTATTTTATTGAGGCGGATATATAGTAGTATTAGTATACGAAAAAATGAGTTGGTCTTTCTATATAGAGACGTTTTTGGTTTCAATCTTCTTCGGAATTGGTTTTACTCCATCGCGAGTTAAGAAGCTCTCCAAGAATTCAAGTTCGCTTATCATGAAACGGGATTTATTGATTGGTATTTTTAATTTGGCTGTTTAAAGTTTTGTCAGTATTTTTTGCAAATTTTCGTTGTGCCTTAAGACTAGTGCTATATATGACAATATCGTCCATAAAGCAAAATACTCTATTTCCTTGCATATCACCGATAATATTATCCATTATATACGCTAAAATAGTCTAAGCGCATTCTTCAAACCAAAGGGCATGCGAACAAATTAATAATAATGTATCACTTTACAATAATTTAAAATGAGGATTGAACTTCCTTTAAGACTGTCATCTTATCAACCAACACCGAAAAGCTTAAATCATTATTTTCTTTCAATTCAAACGATTTTGATTAGTAGATAAAAAAAATGTTCTACCATTAAATGAAAAACGACTACAAAACGATAATGTATTCCATTTTTTTTCTGCTTCGGTATCGCATCATTGGACCAAGTCAACAGGGTAGAAAATGGGTTATTCATTAAGACGATGAAATTTTCGTTTCGACAAAAAAAAAAATATTAATTTGATACCCTATATAGTTATACAATTAAAATTTAAATGATTTTATCTGAATGTCCTAGAAAAATTATAAAACAATTTATTTAATAGAAAAGCTCGTAATTATTTTTTTTTTTATATTTCTAAAATGATAAAAAGAAAAATTCTAACCCTAAATTTTTTATTTATAATTGAATTGTTTTAATCAGTTTTCATGGCTGCTCTTCTCGTGTATGCGTAAAATAAACTTTTCTGATTAAACATTAAAATTTCGATTCACAAATTTATATAAATAAAAATAATTTTATTTAAAATAATTAAAAATATTGATTAAAATCATCATAATTACGAAATCCAAATTTCATTCATTTCTCGGGGTTCGAACGAAATTCAATAAAAAAAATAATTATGGTGTAGTAAAAAAGCTTTTGCTCGATGTGCCTTTTATTACAAATAAATTTGTAAAGGGTGCATATACGTTGGTATTTTTTTTTATCTACATCATCGCGTTTTGTATGTAGACATATTTTGGTTCCACAAGCTTTTCAACATTCAAGTATAATAATTCATTTTGGAATTTTGTTTTTTTGTGAAAGCTTTGTTGATTTATTATACATCAACTTATTTTATTTTGCTCGCTCTTTTTTTTTGTATAAAGCGCACACACAGTCTATAGTTTATAAAAGGAAAATAAATTCTTTACCACAAAGCGTTCAAATAATTTATGGGATATAAATAATAGACGAACATAATAGAAAGCTTTATTTGGTTCAAATTTGTTGTCCTTTTTTTTCGATTGTGCGAAACAAATTTGTATGTATGTATGTATGATTTTCGAGTTTATACCAAAAAAACGGTTGAAGTTTGGCAACGATGAAAGATTTTTTTTTTTAATGTAATTGGTTTGATGACGTATAACCCGACATGAAATGAGTATTAAAACATTCCTTTAGATTTATAGGGCACGTTTATTACTGAGCTAGCTGAAGGATTTTATCGGCATAATTGATTAAATTTAAATATAAGATTTTTAATAGATCATGGTGCGTGAACAATGCCACGTATAATTTCGATTTGAAAACATCCATACTGGTTTTAAACTTGGCCGATATCCCATACATTTTCCTGTATTTGATGTCATTATTTATTTTTGGACAGTCCCCGCTCCGATAGAATTAGATCCATTATTGCTGTGGATTGTATTGCAAATATCACTCACGGATTGAAAACGCCTTAATACAGTCAAGAAACGATCTGTTGATAAATCAGTTGCCAGTTCTAAGTGTACAGCTTTGCTTACCAAATACCACCAGGTAAGATTTCAGCTGCTTCGCTTCTCTGAGTTTGGACGCCATGATCCAGTATGGAAGTCACCCATTATTTGTCCTTCTTGTAAATGCTCTTCCCTGAGAGTTTGTGTTTAAATGGTAACAATATAAGATTTTTAACACCAAAGGGTAAATCTGCATATTCCAATCTACCACCCACTCTGAGAATCTTGGCTTTATTTAAAACTGAAGAACAACTTGTTAATTTAGGCTTCGTTTATTTGCAGACCTGCTTTCAGTGCATTGATTTCTGAAGCATAAGTATCAACCTGGGTTGATCTAATGAGCCCGAATAACACTTTTCCATCTCCTTGCAATGTAGTGAAAAGCGGTTGATTCATACTATGAATTTTCTTAATATTCGAAAACCTTTCAAAGAATGTGTGGACTATGTGGACTGGTATTGATAGATAAAGATGAATCTTCTTGTCTCTTTCTTCCATTAGATTATTTTCTGGTATCTTATGTTATAAGCCAGCTTAGGCCGTACCACCACAAACTAAAAACTTTTAATACTGATGGCATCAGACCTCTCGAGGCACAGTCAGCAGGATTACTAGCTGACTCCACGTGAAATCATTGATTCCGTTTTGTAAGCTCTAATATCTTGGAGGTTTAATATCTTGGTTTGCTATATAGGTTGTCCATCTTCTTGGTGGACGGATAGTTAATCGAGCGCTATTTATGTAAGATAATCCAATAAAATGAAAGGAACCTTCTTTTTAAAGGAATCTTTAAAGGTACCGTTTTCATCAATTTGGTAAACAGCAACTCACCATTTAGTTCCAATCTCGATAGATCTACTGTTTTTATTTGAGCTACTCTTGTTTTTGCTACCAATATGTTATCCTTATACGTTCCAGCAACAGCTCCATATGCACTTTCAGAAGCATCCGAAAATCCATGGAGCTCAAATTCAGCCAACGATTTATTTTAATCTATTATCTAGCATTTGCATCTCTGTTCCGATTTTGATTGAGTTCAATTGTATATCTGGCACAATTTAACTAAGAATCGTTTGTAATAGCGGCGGATCTTTTGACGTCCATTTGCGTAACGGAAAATATCTTCTGGCAAACAGTGAAATAAGTTAAGCCACCAATTCTTGAGCCGTTTCCAAATTATCTTCGCCAGACATCAATTAGGTCATCCATTTAGAAATTCCTTTTAAGACATTTCGCTGCGTTGGGATACCCGATCTCATGATTTTCGGATAATTGGTGTAAGGTTTGTGTTGCCAAAAAAGGTGCAGATGATGTTCCATATGTCACGAAGCCGATAGGCCTTTTTTTTGTTTAACGAGGATGATCGCCAAATTATTCTTTGGTATGCACTGAGCCTCTTTCATATCCAGATTTGACGGAACATCTCTATATCGGCTGTAAATATAATCTTATGTTTTCTGAAACGAATTGAAAGATTGAATAACGGGTCTTGAAATGTTGATCCAACAAGCAATCCATCAAATACGACTCACACCTTCGTGGTAGTGTTATTTGTTTCAAAACCGAATGATGTGGTAAATAACATCCTTGTAAATCTGTCCTTAAATCTTCTACCATATGACCTAGCTCTTCTATCTAGGATATTATTCTTAGATAGCTTGATTTTCAACAATTTCAATCTTCTTAATATTTTGGTTCACCTAGATAAAACTCATTGTGGAACAGTAGATCCACTATATGTTTATTTATCGGATGCCCTGGAAGCTGTTTCTTTTTATTTTTGTACACAAATCCTTTCTTCTTGTCTCAAATCCCTTCCTTCCTGAACTCCTGATGCGTTCCTCCAGCAATTTTCCAACCTAACTTCGAGTTTTGAGCTACAACCCTATATTATTAGCATATCAAAGAAATGATCACATCCTATGAGTATTTCAATTTTTTTTTTTGATCCAAGAAATCCTGAATCAGCTATCTTTAAATTAGTAAAATTACTTTAAGCTGGAGTGTTCTACCATTTTTGATGGATCATAGCATTAGCAACATATTATCAATGAACTTAAATTCAGCTCTGTAATATCTCTTGAAACTCCAGCGTTGGTATTACTCTTAATATCGATAAATGGTATTTACTTCTTGGAAGCCGCAGTCGAGCCACTAAATATTCCGTCAAAAGAAATGTTTGAGATCCTCAGTCTAACATAACATGGATCAACCATTGATCACACATATCCTAATTCATTTGAATTTCTGCTGTTGGTAATAATGTACTTATACCAATGATGTATTGATTGACGTGCAATGGTTGCATTAGTTATTGTTTCATCTTCTGTTACGTTACAACTTCCATTAGCCTTATTATTATTTATTTTATATCAGCACATGTTCCCCTTGATCTGCATTGGTAAGCTTGATGTTTTGCAGTAAGGCAACTGAAAAACTGTCTGCGATGTAAAATGTCATAATCCAAAAATTTTGGACAATTTCATAGTTTGTGCTCGGTAACTAAAGTGCAGCCAACACAAGTTGGAACTGTACCACTATATAGCACCTTGAAAACCTTTCTATCAAAGCTACCTCGTTTTATTTCAGGTTTGAGGAAATCAAAAAATTCTTGAAGCTTCGGATAATCCTTTTCCGCCGTTTCTACTCGTCATAATTGCTTGGTATCTGGATCTAATTTTTTAAGCGCTAAATATATTAGCCATTAAACGCGTTCTTCAGTTTGGGATCCAATAGCTTTAAGCCCACGTATTTTGTATTCATGTATTTTGGCTATGTTCACTGAAGTAGCCTTGCTGATAGAAGTCTGATCGGTAAATTAGATTTTCGTGCGATTATGTGACGTATTTATCATAAAACGGTTAATTCGATTGATTTGTAATATTAAACCAATTATTTTAAAATCTAATTTATGTTGATTTTAAAGTTTTGTGTCAAATAAAGTGTATATAAATTAGATTTTCGGCAATTATGTAACGTATTTGTCATAAAACGGTAAAAAGGTAGTTTTAATAGTTGGACAGTTTGATTAACCATTTTTAAAAAATAAATAAAATATACCTGTTCTAAAAGTGTAAAATATTAAGTTTTACATGTTTAAGTTGAAATTTTGTTAAATTATGTTTTTGTTCAAAAAATTTAATTAAAAATGTCATAAAAGCTTTTTGTACGTCCCCTGAATTTTATAAGCTATTTTATTCATATTTGTGCTTTTTTTTAACAAATAATTAAAACACTTTATTGTATTCGAAACAGCAAAAGCACAAAAAAGTTCAATTAGTTTTTATATTTGTATAAAAAATTAATTGTTAAACTGTCATGTTTGTATACGGTTAAAGTAAAATTTATTGTTTAATTACCGTATTAACATGCAAGCTTTATTTTGCTTCTGTACGCTGTAGATACAACAAAATCATTGAACAAAAAAAAATTATCGCCACGCCGATGGTTTATTACATTTTAATGGTAAAATACCAAACAAAAAAATGTTTTTCGATTTTCATCTATAAACATTAAAATCATAATCATAAAATTTTATTACCCAGTATACAACAACATACAATATTTGCGGACCAAACTCTTCTTAAATTACGTTTTTGTACCAAAATAAAAATACACTGTGCGTGTGTGCCAATGTTTAAACGATGTCATATAAATAATGTTTGTGTGTGTGTAAAGTGTAACTAAGAATACAATTAACTTTATAACACCATTCTCGGTTGGTAAATAATTGATATATTATATGTATATACCAAAAAAAGCAAATTAAATATACAAAAGCTTCATACTGTGTCACATATCATTCTGTGTATGCTTCATTCTTATAATGGCACACCGCAATAAACAAAAAAGCTTAACAACATAATTTTTTATAAAAATCTTAGGTGTTAAATTTAAGATTGTCTTCTTACACTATAACCTGTATGTGTTGGTTTATACAATTCTTTGTGTTATTTTATTTATCTCATAAATCTAAGAAAAAATAATAATATAAATTGGATTTGTCCAATGGGAGCTTTCACAGCCGTATATAAATTATGATAAAAACGATAAAGCTTTTTAACGTTTCCATTGTATTATATATAGATGTGTGTATGATACATCTTTCTTATATCCGTTTAATTTATTCGTCTCAAATTTGATTTTTTTGGCACAGACTAGACGTCAAACGAGATGACATGTAATCAGATAAATAATTTTTTTTCTTGCTACTCTTGTACTCTACAATAATAATCATGATTATGATAATATATATAAGTGAATGTGCTTTATGTTTTTATAAGGGGATTTAAATTTTATATTTTATTTTACCTTCATGATTTGAGCTTTTAGTATAATTTTAAATGTTTAACATGGTGTAAAATTTCTCGTAACTAAAACATTTTTTTTGTCTTTGTGTTACTGACGTACTCCAAACAAAAAATGTTGAGTAATGGGAAAATGTGAAAATATTTTTGTGCACACCAACAAATATAGATAAAAACTCTTTAAGATGTTTTTTTTTTTAATTATTTGGATTGTAATGTTTATGATAGTTTACATTTAGAACGGGTTTTTAAT
Organism: Tipula confusa; assembly: GCA_963556175.1. Lineage (NCBI taxonomy): Eukaryota > Metazoa > Arthropoda > Insecta > Diptera > Tipulidae > Tipula > Tipula confusa. The sequence continues at coordinate 201,267,360 of OY744475.1, forward strand.
GAAGTTTATGAGCTTTGATGATTTGAACTACTTTAGTTTTAAAATATGTTGGTTTATTCTTTTGCTTATTGGAAAAGTCAACTAAGAAACAATATGTTTCGTTTAGAGCTTTTAACATTTCATGTTGTGCTTTAAATGTTTTGTTTTGTATTATATATATATATATATATATATATATATATATATATATATATATATATTATATATATATATATATATATATATATATATATATATATATATATATATATATATATATATATATATATATATATATATATATGTGTGTATATATATATATATATATATATATATATATATATATATATATATATATATATATATATATATATATTATAGCATAGATTCTTTATTATTAACTTTTAATAATCTTATTAAAATTAATAACACACCAATGACGATGTTCAACATGTTAAGTCGCGTTGAAATAAATCTTGATCTAGTTCACATGAAATATTTGCAAAATATTTTTATGTCATCAGTAAATAAAAAAAAAACATCTGCAAAAATTGTCTACTTTAATCTAAATTGTCTTAATTTGAAACTTAAGGTGAATAAATTTAAATCTTTGATGTCTTCTTTTGGTTTTAGTTTAATTTCAAGAGAGGCTGCTACTTCCATGCTTAACTCTGCTACTTTAATCTATTACTCAAATCTCAGTTCCAGAAATTGCTACTAGTCATGATATGATTTATGGTTCGTATGCTTTTCTTAATGGAACTAATGAGAAGAATATACAATATAGATTTGTGAGAAATTTTCGAAATATTGATAGGGATGCTTTATTTTTGGCCGCATGTTTTTTAAACTGAAATGAGATTTTTTCTTTATGCGATGTGAACGAGCAACTATCACTTTTTAATGTTTTCATATTAGAACTAGTTGACATTTTTGCGCCGCTTAGGAAGATCTAAGTAAAGACTAAAAGAAGTGGGATTAATTCTAATAATTACATTCTCAAGCAACGTAATATTCGTGATTTTCTTCATGAAAACTGGAAACGACATAAGACAGAATTTAATCGGACCAAACTTTGCAAAGAGTATAATTTTTCTAAAGGTGCTTGTGAAATAGTTTTTTTCCTACTTGCAACAAAGGTGGCATTCCGTAAAGTATTATCTAAACATTAGCAAAATGAAGTTCATTACAACTGGAGTTCCCTAAAGTTCGATTTTGGGACCAATATTGTTCTCTCTTTACATTTAGCAAACTAATAATACGTGCTATCACTTCTATGCCGATGACTTGCAATTATATTCTTTTGAAGATCTTGACTCTATCGATAATATAATTGATAATCTAAATATTACGTTGTCTAGTTTTCGATTGGACAATTTAAAACATGCTGCAAATTAACCCTAGTAAATCCCAAGCTATAATTCTCTCGAATAGAAACAATTAATCATACCGAATGTTCACCTGGTAATCAATAATATAAAAATCGATTTCTATGACCAAGTTAAAAGTTTGGGTTTGTGAATAGATAGTAAATTAAACTGGTCTGCTAACGTAAATAATCTGTGTAGGAAAATATATGGGATTTTAAGTAACTTGTGGAGCACTGCAACATTTATTTCAAGTGATGTGAAATAGGTCACAATATGCGAACCCTAGTAGATCCTTTAATTTTATATTGTGGTCCAGTATATCATAACTGTTCAAAAAAATGTTTGAAACGGTTAAATGTTGCTTTTAATTCGTGTACAAGGTACATATTTTTGAAACGAATTGGTGAGCCTATTTCTGTCCTGTCGAAGCAAATATTTAATATCACTTTAAATAAATATTTAGAATTATCTGCACTATGTTTTATGTTTGATCTGATTCAGAAGAGGACCCCGATGTATCTGTACGAAAACCTTTAATTTATGTTTATTGAAACGACCTTTGAATTTAAATCTACAAAAGTCCTGTAAATCTAAAACGAGACAGCTGTCTTTGTCCATGGAGTTAAGCTTTGGAATAGTCTTACTTCGTCTTTTAAAGCTGCTACGAGTTTATATAACTTTAAAAGATTGATTAAACCAGTGACATAAATTGAGTTATCCTGTTTATTGTCTCCCTAATTTCTTATTTTTTTCTCTCTCCTTTTCCTAACTTTAATTATGTTTTTAATTATGCTTTTTAAAATATTAAATATTATTATTATTATTTTTTTTTGTTTTGTTTAGTTTAAATTTTAAATCATGTTAATTTAAGTTATTAGGTATGACCTATGTATGTAACAAACTGCGTTGCACATAAAAAAATATTATTGTGTAATATTGTAAAAAGGCTTTGCCTTATTTGTGTAAGTTATATTGATAAAAAATAAATAAATAAATATTCAAAACCGTCAACAAGGTCATTAATAAATAATATAAATAATAAAGGCTCTAATGAATTCCTTGGGGCACACCAGACGATGCAAAAAAAAAAACACCTTGATGATGTATTGTTAATCCGACTAAATATATGTAAGACCTTATCGGATTTAGCGGAATAAAGTCGCAATTCAGTTTATTAAATTTTTCTAATAATATCCGATGATTAAGTTTGTCAAATGTCTTAAGAGTGAGTAGACGTATAATACGTTATTGATCATTGACTCGAATAGTTTCGGAATAGATGACAGTATTGCAATACCGCGTTAATTAGTTTCATTACTGCGGGACCCATTTTTATAGATCGGTATGACTTTTGATACCTTCCAAGCATCCAAAAATCTGCCTTGTTTGAGACTCGAGTTAAATAACAGCGATAACGGTGCGGCAAATCCATCAGCACAACGCTTTAATAGAGACACGGGTAAGTCACTTGATCCAAGATTCTTTGAAGCATCCATGTATAATAATGCCTCCACCATATCTAGCTCAGAAAATTTTTGAATTATTACCAGATACCATAGGAACATTCGTGTTCAATCTTTAACAAAAATGCTTCCGAAGTATTCGGCAAAGAAATCACAGATTGTAATTGAATTGTTAGACTTTTCGCCCTCGAATTCCATAAACTTTGGCAAACCGTTATTATGGCTCTTCAATTTGATACATTTCCAGAAATTGTTTGGATTACAGCGTAAATAAAATATGTCAATAAAATGCGACTTTTTAACTGTTGCTATCCTAATTTGATAGAGAAAAATTATTTATGGAATCGTGATCGGCATTTTAATAATCCGACAGTACAGTTTTTAATGAAGTTAAAATTATTAAAGCATTCGAAAGAAATATTTATTGAAACAGGTGTATGATATACACTCGGAGACCCAGCAATGTCGTCGCACAATTCAAGCTTTAAAAGATCGAAACTTAGTATACAAAAAATAAGTCCAGAAAAGTGCCACGTCTTTTAGGTATGTTATTAATCTAAGAAGTACTCAAGTTTGCCATAAAATGATAAACTAACGCGAAAGATTTACAAGTATTAGAAGGACCAAAAATATTGTCATCCATCATCCAAATTGACTGAGAAAAATTAACATCGCCTAAAATAATGAAGTCAATGCTTTCATTAATAAAGGGCAATAACTTATTTAAAATATTTTCAAGAAAAACGTGACAAAAAGATGTAGATGGATTAGGTGGAAATATACTATGCTAACTACTATAAAAAATGTGTACAATTTAATTTTAACCGCAATAAACTCAACGCCAAGGTAGAAAATAAAAATTCACTGAAATTCACTTTTCCGAACTGCAAGTAAAACACCACCACCACCATTAGCATTTGGTTAAATTTGCTTTCCGGAACACCAATTTTAATAAATTTCCAATCTAATTCACCAACCTCGTACAAATATGGTTCCTTTTGTTTTTTATTATAGGTTTCATATTTTCATTCTGCACCTGTGCCATGTTTGCTCTAGCATCCGATCAAAACTCAGCTCTCTCTTACATGAATTTATTGATTTCTTCTTCAATAATCTTTTTTTAATTCTAAATCCTCTGATAATTGCATATCGCTTCAAATTAATAACTCAAATGGTTTCATACCGATATACTTCGCTGATAATTGGATCAGAATTTGGTTTATGCGATCCACCTGCCTGCTAGCTCTTGAAACGTCTGTTGTTATAAAACAATACAGAATGTTTCGTTCGTTTGATTTTAATACTGCACCTAATAGAGATAGTTCTGACGCTGTCCGTTCTGGGTTACCGAATATAAAAAAATGTTTTTCCATACACTAGAGTTAAGAGGAATTTTGGTAAAGTTATCTACAATAACAAATATAGATATTGTTATCCTTTATTTGTTACTGTCAACTGTCCTGGGTGATTAATGTGAAATATTTGTAGGAGTGCATCCTGTTTATCAATAGGATGCAAAAACCCTTCCTATCTCTCTTTATTTCACTCATACATGATATCCAATTGTTAATGATCTGTTTAGTCTGCTTCGAGGCATTTTTAACTAAAAAGTCTGTATTCAGTATACTTTCAGTTTAAGACGTTGCAAAATATCCTCGTTCGTGAATTCTTGTTGTGATCTCCTTATTCATATTACGCAAATTAACTAAGACAAAACCATGCTTTTGTTTATACAAAATTCCGGTTTTCAAATAATAATCACCATATGACTTAAGAGTTCTGCTCAATGGATAATTTCGAAATCAATATCCGGTAAAAATGTTATTCCTGCAGATATACCCGAAATACTTATAATGCATTAATAAATGCCAAGACTTCTAAATCTAAACTAATCAATTTTTTGATTTTTTTTTTTTTTTCACAAAATGCCATTTTAAACCTTCCATATTTTTCTGCATCAAAATCCGCTATCAGTTTCAGTTTCGCTATAAAAATTGTTGAATTTGTTTTACGGTTATTGGCATCTGAAATGTTCGGACGGCTGCAATTTTATAATCACCTGGTTTGATTTTTCCATTGCCTACCTTCCCATTGACATGACCTAGAGACTCAATTTTTGCTTTTAGGACAACTTTAGAATTTTTTCAAAAACTCATATTGGGCCATCTGGGACTACGAATGATGTAAATGTACAGCTGTCTCTTTTTGTTCTAAATCACTTTTGGATTTGACATCTGTTGTTGGTCTATCCAATGATTTCTTTTTATTGACAATTACCTTCAATTGCAATTTTTGTATACTGTCTCTTTTAATCCTTTTGACTATATGGCATATTATGAATTGATTTGTTGATCAAATATTAATTTTGACATACAATTTTCTGCATAAAGTAAACATTTGCTTTTAAGTCCCCGCTTAGTATAAATACACATAGTACTACTATCATAAGAAAAAAACAATTTATCCTTTGAAGTACCAGATGTCGGTTCGATTGAATATCGTCTAAATTTAGGGTACATATATAACATTTAGGCGATTATAAATTCAAAATATTTTGATTATTTAAAAACGATACTAGTAGCCACATCAAACACGTCAATGGCCAAACATACCATGATAGTACTAGGTATATTTGTACTATGGTCTCCGAGTTAATCTTTTTACGTTTTCTTAATTTTCCACTAACTGCAGCTACACTAAGTGTTTTACTGAATTCGTCTAGTAGCAACTCTTTTAATGTTTCCTGTATTTTGTATTTCCTGTATTTCGAGCAAAGACTAATTCTACAATTCACAATAAGCTTCATAATTGTTGACCCAATTTTCTACAGTAGTTTCACTCTCACCAGTAAAAACTTCCATAGAATCTTCGGCGTCTCGAAATTGGATATGATGATGGTCATTTACATACTTCGGAATTTCATTTGTGTTTGAACTGGTGTTTGGTTAAAATCATTTTAATCTTCAGAAACTCCTTTGGATCTCGTTTTCGAAAATGTTCTCGAAATTTATAAATTACTATATTAATATTCGTATAATTTAATTCGCCTGAATGTTCGAATAAAACTAAATATAAAAATTGTAAATTTTGTGTCTTTCCTTAAATAAAGTTTACGCCAGAATGATCGAATGATTTACGTTTAAATTTTATTTTTATGGCGCTACAGTCGCTGAATTTTAACTTTACATTTATTTTTTACAAAATGGACATCATTTTAATCTTTTCTTTTTATTCAAATATTAATAAATCAAAAAATGATTTTCTATAGCTAAATTTTACGCCATTTCTGGCCATTAATATTAGACTAGATATTAGGCTAGATCATCGAGTTCAAACATACAATCAACGTAGGAGTTATTGATGTACAACTTCGACAATTGCAAACAATTGTAAGCCACGTGTAGCAAAGAATGGCGCTACCGCATTTCCTTATAGGACCAAATATGGCCACCCAATTAGAATCTCGGTCAAACCGTTTTTCAAAACTCAAAAATTGGCGCTGCGCATGATATAAATACACATAGAACTACCATCATAAGAAAAAACAGTTTACCTATCGCTGTTCCAGATGTCGGGTCGACAGAATATTGTCAACATTTAGATTAAATATGTGACATTTAGGCGATTATACATATAAAAATATTTTGATTATTTTATTACGATATCAGTAGCGGCATCTAGCACGTCAATGGGCTAACATACCATGGTAGTCCTATGTGTATTTATATTATGCATTTGGTCTTCTATAATGAAAGAACTGGTAGAATTGGAGTTGCGGGGTAAGATCGAAGTAAATTTGACTTGGTAGCTTAAGTGATTCCGTTTGTATCGCTTAAAGCAGCTGTGGTGGAAGTAAGTGATGGTCACCTTATTGCAAAAGTTGAAATTTAATGCAACAAAATATGATGCAGTGGAGTTGCATATTAGAACTAAAAAATGGACCTAAGAAGCCGTTTATCAAAGTTGACCAGTAGTTTGTCTTGTTTTGTTATCTCGTCAAATTTAATTTCTGGTAACATAATGGCTATAGGATTCTGACATGGCAAAACATTTTTGATGAAAAGTTTAAAAAAAATTTGAACATGAAAACTAAATACATTTTAGGTAACTTATTCAAAAAATAAACTTTAACTACAAATATTTAAAAACCCATCTTTATTTACAATCCAATTTATTTTTAAACATTTCAACCAAATAATAAATCAATATTATCAATTAAAAAATTATAAAAATAAATTTAATATTTAAAAAAAAAAATATTGTTCCTATAACAACTTACCCAATTTGTAAAGTAATATTTTTCCCATAATCTAAGCTTTTTTTGCAAAAAAAGTATCTTTTTGAAAAATTTAACTAATTAAAAAACACACAACTGATGTTGTGTGTATCAATTTCAAAAGCTAGACGAGAACAAAATGAAATAATATGAAAATGAGATTTTACAACGATTTATGGATAAAAGTTTTTTTTCTACTCAAAAGCTCTATGCAAATTACGGAGTAAAATATACATATTGTCATTGTACAAACACAAAAATGATAATATTTTTCGTTTTGGGTTGGTTATCATTTAGCTTTCTAATTTGAATATTATACGCCATTGTCGCCTCTTGTCGACGGAATGACAATATAAATTGTCAACATTTTATTTTGAGAAAGCTTTTGAATAAAGTTTTTGCATTTAATTATCTCAACAAGCTTACAATAACTAGCTCTATTTTAATAAATCATATACATTTTTTATATATATATAAAAGCTCTCCATTTTTGATACAAAAAATACGTTCATTAATTTGGTGTTGTTAAACGTTCGATCATAATTCATTGTGTCGAAACCGAAAAACTGCAAAACGCTACTATATTTTGGCAGCAAATGCAGTAACATATAATTTTGGTGTGCTTTAACCCATAAATCCATCAAAATGTGGTGTTCCATTTAATAATTCAACTCACAAATTCGTAATCAAGATGTTTTTGAGCTTTTTTTTTATTATATCTCTTATCTTAATTTTAATGCTTTCGATTTTTAACGAGTGGTGTGAATTTTTATTATTATTATTATGCACCATTTGTCGTAAAGTGTTATAAATTTATCTTGTCTATTGTGCGGTGGAATGGGAGAAAAATACATTTTACACAACATATACACAATTTTGGTATGGTGTGTGGCCTGGGTAATTTGAACGGCGCGGATGTATTATGTGTATATAAAATAAAATGAAATGTTTCTTGCGGCAATCGAATTAATTTTAAATATAAATAAAACTGAAATCAAAAATAATGTACACAATAAATGAGTATATACGTCATAAAATTGTGTTTTATTCTCGACAGATCCAAAAATAAATAAATCGGCTGGTTTTTTTTTTTTTATATATATATATATGTGTGATTTGCTCTGTACGGAATATGGGGTGCTAACACGAAAATACAGCAGTTCTGCCAAAATGATAAAGCTTTTAAAATTTATTGTTTAAATTATGCGACGCAAATAACAAAAAAACAAAACAAAAAATAAATGGAAAATATTCGGAAAAGTAAAAATATGAGCTTTTGATTCTTTTTTTTTTTTTTTTTTTTTTTTTGAGAGGATATGTGCGAAGGTTTATTGTTATGAATTTTAAGTGGCATAATTTTTTTGATGGCAACAAAAAATTGAGAATACATATAAAATAATCCCGAGGTTATTTTAATGATCGTGTATTAAATGTGTTGTAGAAATTTTGTTGTGTTTATATGGGATTAAACCAGATTTATTTAATTTTGCGCACGTTTTTGATTGGTGACATGGAATTAAATGAAATTAAGCTATGTAGTAATGCCTCCAATTTATGAGGTTAAAAATAACGTATTTATAAGAGCTTACAAATAACAACTTAATATTTACCTCTTGCACTTTAAAAATGTTGATAATTCCAGTACTTTAATATAGTTTGGGTTTATCTTTCTCAATAGTAAAACTTTTAACGCTTCTAAAATTTTAAACTTACAAATTTTAGTATTATTTTCTTTAAAACATAAATAACTTTAAATTATAAGTTTAAAATACATTTAAAAGCTTTATTTTAATTTTAATTTTAATTTTAAAAGCAACCCAAAATGTTTCTAATTGTCCTTTATAAATTGTAAACAATTAAAATTATGTTATAAAGCTCTAAGCTATTACCTTCAACGGTTTGTGTTGAACAAGTTTACAATTGAATATTCATGGTGAGCTTTTAGGTAACCAGTAACCTTTTATAATTTCGAGTCTGCGTGTTTTATTAAAGATTTAAGTATTGAAAATTTTTATTTAGTTCAGAGTTTTTGAACTTGCTGTTTGATTTATATCGACCGGAGTCGATACGCTTTTGCATTCTATCATGCCAAATTTAACCAAAATTTTTCGTGTATATGCCACTTGACTTAGATAAATGTCACCATTTACCATTTTGCTTATCTCTATTCCAAGGAATGTATTCACATCACCTAAAGCTTTTAGGTGTTCAATCACTGGATCAGCCTTTGATGGATCGAAACCAAATTTTTCAATAAATACCGTGAAAAATTTATTCCAGCATCTCGATGTCTGTTTCATGCCGTATACAATCTTTACATGCTTGCATACCCTTCCACTGCCATCGCCATATCCAACTGACTGATTTATGTATACTTTCTCATTCAGATCACCTTATAAAAATACCGTTTTCTCATCGAATTGTCAAATTTTTATCTTATCCGCCACTACAAGTGATAATAGACCAAACGAATTGAAGTGTATCTTACTACTGTACTGAACGTTTCCTTATAATCAATTCCATATTCCTGAGTGAATTGATGAGCAATTGTTCTCCACGCAGCAGTCACAATATCGTGTCTTCATGTCTTTTTTTGATCACGCAAGCATTCATTGATGACGTTACCCTCATTTAGAAAACACCACTCAGTCTTGATTGCGACAATGATGTGTTGTCTTGCTGCATTCTTGAAATTGCTAACTTCTTCGACGTCATCTTCAGCGCATTTGTCTTTGTTGATTTTGTGTCCTTTTCCATATCTACTTTCCCTTCATGTTTGATCGGAAATTCAACAGCGTCTGCCTCCACAAACTTCACATCTTTACCTAATTCAATTTTCTTTAAATCAGAATTCCAAATGTGATAGCGTCTAATGTTTTCATCATTGTTTGTTTGTTTGTTTATTTATTTTTATGCAATCTGCTTTGGGGCCGAAGCAGCAGTTCTGATGATCTTCACACTGTGACCATGTTGCTTCTCCGCCGACTTCAGAAAGTTTTTTATTTTCTCAAAAACTTGTGCCTTAGTTTTCATGCAATAAATGAATCGGAAATGTGGGTAATCGCCTTTAATTAAAAGGAAATACCTGGAGCCGCCAAGCGATTCCGTCTGAAAAGGGCTACACACGTCCACGTGAACAATTTTGCCACATTTGTTTGATTTATTCTGACTGATTTCACAGCTCTCACGATGCACCTTCCTCACCAGACATCCTTTTTCTTATTTACTGCTTCTTAATCCATTTTGTTTCATCGTCACGTTTGTCATGCCCTTTGTTGCCAAGGTTTTGAGTTCCCAAAAACTGGTTTTAGTTCCCGAAAAATGCTTAGCCAAGCCCCGTTGTAGTAAGCCCTCTGACTTACACACAAAAGCTTCACCTTCTTTGCCTGAAGTATTTGCTGAAGAGAAAAGACTTTTATTTCCTTTTTCGGGACAATATCGACGAAAATGTCTCATTTTGTGGCACTCAAAACATTTCAATGTTTTCGCTTTGTCAGTTACCTGCTTATTTTTTTCTTGACTTTTGCCCTTTTCGTGCTTTTGACTTCCGTGCTTTACCTTTTTTTTTTGCAAAAAAAGCCTCACTCGATTCTGTCACACCTTTTGCTATCATACGATTTTGTTCCATGATTTATCGTACACGCAATGTGTCTTTAATGTTCGATTCGATTAGCTTGTTGATTCTCAAGCGCTGCTAAAAGGATTAGATTCAACCGGTACTGCCATGATAATATGCGCAGTTATCATTTCATCAAAAGTATTTTGAGCCAAATCGTTCATTTGTTGCAATATGTCTTCCACCTTTGCTATGAATGTGACCATGTTTTCTGTTGCATCCTTTGTAATTTAGAAACATTTCTGATTAAACATTAACATACTTGTTTCATTCTTCTGCTCGAACACTGAATTTAATTTGTCCCACATTGCCTTCGCTCTTGTACAATTTCTTATGTGTATAACAATGTTAATTGCCACGGTTGTTCCGATCATTTGCTGCGCACATATGCATCCTTTTTCAACCATACACTCAATGAACGACTTTCATCTGGTTTTTTGTTATCAAGTAAAATATTGGTAACTAGCACGCACACTGATCTATATTTATCCCAATTTATTTATTCGATTTATTCGAAAAAGTTTAAGCATGTTACAAATTTAACCCTGGTGGAGGCAATAGGACACAACTAATTCGTTTAGAATCCAACAGTTGGTTATTTGGTATTTGTCAATGGGTATAAACGAATAATTTAACATAACTTTATTGGGCCAAGATATTTTGATCTTGAAATAATTTTTTTTTTAATAATTTAAAACCATACTTGGAACAATTACCAAGTACTCAAGGTATATAAATATAATAAACATGGTATGATATTCCGAAATTTCATTTTCGTCTAGTTTGCGGATTACGTCATCTGCATGGTAAATTTTTTAAAATTTTAAACTGAGTTTACTATAATGTAGGGATATGTACAAAATTTAATGAACTTATAACGTAATTTGTTAATAGTTTTAATCAAATAGTTTTACAATTTGAACAAAACTGACCCTTAAGTTTTTTTTGAGCCACCCTCAGTTATCAGATTTCTTCAAGTTAAATGTTCAATCGGTTTAAGCTCGCTGTATTTTCTAACATATGCGAAATCTTATTTTTCAAACGTTTTATAATATAACTAGCTACGTATTCTAAACCATCATATTGCAAGTCAGTTATTTCTTCCGTACCAAAATCTACACTATTTTCTTTTGTGAAATCAACAAGTAACTTTTACGTTAAAACATTTTCTGGGTCAACTATCTATTTAATATCTATAATCGTATTACTCTAAAAACATTTTTAATGTGTCTTTATTGAGAGTGAGACGATAGGTAATTATAAAGACAGAGTTGTATTGCTGGAAAAAGATTCCGTATTGGAATGGTAAAAGGTGTTTTTTACTTCCTGTTCGCATTTATTTTGTTTAATTTTGCATATTCTTCAAAATGTCTCATTGTTCCTTTATTGCCAAGCCAAAATAAACCATTATTGGACTAGAGTGCAAACTAGCCTGTTTGTGAATTCAATTATTCGTTACTAAATTTAATTTTTGCCACACCCAACTTTCTTATTGTTTGTGTCACTAAATATCTACACTTTTTTTTTTATTGCAAAGATTTACAAAACAAGGAGGCTTTTGCTTTTTCCCATTTGGTTCCACAAACCTCGGTTATCATCTTCCAAACCGTTAAGAATAGCTGCCACATCATATAAAATAGCATATTAAATTTTATTATCAATTGTACAATTCCTTGAATTATTTTGGCTGTTTCCAGATTTCGAATAAGCCCCTTGTCATTATAACATACGGCCATAATTGGCTGAACCAAGTAATTATCAAATTTGTTACCATATTCGTAAGATTTGTATTTTCATTTTATCCGCCATTAACATACAAACATTTTGATAAAGAGAAAGATCAGCATTTTTAAAAAGTAAAAAAAAATCAACATCATTATACAGCCTAAGATATGTATCAGATATCATTACTAAAATATTTTACAAATCTTTCGGACCATATTTTAGTGATTTAATGTCCAACGATCGATTTTACACACAATTACACGTCTTGAAAGACGTCGTGGTCACTGGCAGGGATCGTACTTAAAACTGCGATATTCTAACCATCCCTATACGATAACCATCCCTACACGAACGGTGACATAAGTTTAAAAACCACTTGTAAATACCCCAGATTGATGTTAATTTTTTAAACCCAAATTTTCAAGTAGAAATGGCTGAAAATGAATTTTTTTTGCGAACATAACTCGTGACATGCGACACGCTTTTGGCCAGAATGAAAATGGTTAAAGAAAAATCATCTAATTCTTATGGATTTTATATAGTAAATGCAGTTTCGTATTCGACATGTCAATGTTTTATTATTTAACTTATAGATAATCGCTGTTTAGTCCGGAATACACAAATTGTCTTCAACTTTGATGCAATTCAAGTTTCGATTTACATCAATCAACAATTTAACTATGCCACCCGATTCAACTTTCATCTTTATGTAGTTTGTCGTCTGTACTTTAGTCGGTTTCCTCTCGTCAAAAATTATATTTTGTTTAATTACAAATGAAAAATGTAATTGACATTACAAATCAATTGAATTAACCGTTTTATGACCAATACGTCATGTAACCGCTCCGTTTCAAACCATGCAACAAATAACGACCAGAATGCTAATTATAACAATTATACCAGGTATCGATAAGCTTTAAAAAAAATGTTGGTCCTTAAATAAATGAAAATCTTGATTTTGTACAAAAACAAAATGCAACGAGAAGATAAACAGCATATTCTCAGTGATGAAATGGGGATTCAAAATGAAACAAATTTATTTGGAAAACAAAAATCCCATTTTAAGAAGATATTACGCAATTCCTATAGCTTTAAAAAACTTAAATAAGGTTAATTGGTGTTTGATGTTTGTATTCGGTTCAATAGCTCACTGTTAACAATTCAACCAAGTGTAAAAAAGCTTGATAAGATTAAACAATTTGTAAAAGTCTAATTCAATATAAATATATTTACACGTTTTACAGATCAACCGTGCTTATTAAAATGTATAGTTATATTTTTAAAATAATCAAAAGCTTTTATTATCAATATAGTATAGGTTAGATTTTTCAACAATAACAAAATACGTATTAGTATATATGTATAGTTCAATGGTGTGAAGTAGACATTTAATCCATGTCTACATCTTAAAATATAAAATATAATATAATACTAACTTTCAATTTAAACAAAATAAATTAATTGGAAAATATATTATTCTGATAAGCTTCGAGCGTCGACTTATATTGTCTTCGTGTTTATACGCTCTAATCATTTTAAGTCGTTCTTACACTCACACATTAAAGCTAATATAATAATCTCTTTACATCCATTGTTTTTCACAACGTTACATAAAATATAAGATTTACTTTTCACGAGCTTTTGTTGATTTTTATTTTTTTTTGTTTTAACTTTTACTTCATTGTTCAAGACTTAATATTTATTTATTACAAACACGCTGCTAAATAAATATATTGGTTGCAGCACCACATTGTTTTTCACCACTAACGTATATAAACCGCACAAAGAAAAATTATAAAAAAAAAAGACTACCCAGATAAATTTTCCTTTATCTGGATTATATTGTTTCAGCCACAAACCTCGACTAAAATAAATATAAATGGTTTATGGAAAAGCATTTTGTGACTAGGGTGTGTGTATATATGTATATACAATGTTATAAGTGGTTTTACACATTTTCATATATAAAAAACAATGGAAATATTTTGGTTCACGTAAAACGAGGAAAATTATTGAAAAGTTAATTGAATGTAATTAACTAACCAATTGATTTTCATCTTTGATCTTTTTACCAAAAATAAAAACCAAACTTTTCTCATTTTATTACGTACTCAAAATTATGTTCTCGCTTCGAGGATTTTACCAGGTTTAAGACATAATATTTACTTTGTGCGTATACCAAAAGCACAAAAAAAAAAATAATTTTCCATGTCAACAGACATATAAAAATTAGGATATTTCCATGCCACCAATTTGTTTTGATACTTAATCCAATCGTTCTTTTTTGGAACATTTTTTTTTACAGTTCTATTCGTTTTGGCTTGATTTTCTTTTCTACTTGCGACGTTTGTATGTGTGCGTGTAAATCCATTTATATGTATGTGATGTCTTAACAAAGGCCATTCGAAAAATGTTTACTTTCCAAATCAATAAAATAACTTGGGTATTTTTGTTTTATTTTTCTTACTCGTGTTTAAGGTTGATTACACTTTTGAAAATTGTGTACGACTTTTGTGTACTTAAATTTTTTTTTCTGTGCCTTTAAATTATTACGAATGACTAGATGAACTATAGAGATGGTTATATATACTTGTATTTAAAGTATGTTTGGTAGAGCTTTTTTGAATACAGGTAAATGCAATAAGCAAATTCACTTTTCCACACACTCGTGTCATGGTTTAATTAAAGAAAATGTTCGAAAAAGCAGTTTCATTCAATGGCCAAGAGAGCAATTTTTCAGATCGATTGCATTGCCGTCTTTTTTAATGTTGCTTCATCGAGAAATTCCGTTGATATTGTACCAAAGGTGACTTCAGGCGATGTGTTTAAATCTTCTTTGTACGTTGAACAAAGGCCGAAAAAAATGTTTGATAGATATTTAATTCATTTCTTAGTATTGTGGCAAAAGATTGTTGACTTCAGAGTGCAGTACCATTTTTTAAAGAGGCTTTTTCGTCTTGATACTATGCGTTCGTTCTGAAATGGTGCGTTGTATTAAGAAGAGATGTGAATATATAAATGCATTTGCAACTGTTGATGCTGATGTATACCGATAAATAAAATCTTATTGTAAGGAACATATGAATTTAAATGTTGGGCTGTTCGAGATGGAGTAGCTACTAAATCTCTCATTTGATTGCGAAGGTTATCCACAAGATAAGTGTGTTCGACTTCAGATGAATCTAGTGTTTTAATGAATAGTTCACCAGGTACCTCAATGATTGAACCATAAAGTAGATCTACGGGTGAGTATTCAGAATCTTCTTTAATAGTAGTTCCAACACCTAGAAGTATAAATGAAATTCATCAACCCAGTTTGAAGATTTTACTCTTAGTGAATTTTTAAGAAAGTCATTCCGTTAATTTGTGGATGATAGCTGGCACAATAACTGTAAAAAGGTAGTTACACTCTTGACATAGAAGTAGTGGCCCTATAAGATCCATGTAAATATGAATTCATTTTAGGCTAAACATAACGCATTCTTATTCATGAAGATTTTTTCAAAATCCCACGTCTCATTTTCAGAGGGTTGTATATGGATGAATTTTATTTCTTGATGTTTCGCACCATATTTCGTTGTTCCATTAACCGATGTCTGACGTAAGTTTACCTTTGATCCATTGGATTTATGAATGAATGACTTCTATTCTTCTTTGTTGTTTTAAGACTGAGCAAGTCGTTGATTAATATCGATTCCATCGTAACTTATTTTCGCATTTACAGTCGGTCGCGATATATAATCAGCAACAACGTTATTACGCCCATAAATATGGCGTTTATCTATTGTAGACTGATCTACATACTCGAAGTGTCTGGTTTAACGATAATCAATGGTTTGTGGTCAGTAAATATAAAAAATGTCTTCCATCGACATTATGACAAAAGTTTTTATTTGCTACATAAATTCCAAGCAGCTCTTTGTCAAACGCTTAATATCGGGTTTCTTTAAAAAAAACACAGAGGCTCCTAAATATTTTTTCTTGGTTATCACTAGTAGTTGCTACCAAACATTTTGTAGCTTCGTCGAAACATTTTTAATTTTGGTCATATTTACGAAATGCTCGTACATTGTTGCCAAATTTCTAACAAGGTACAAACCTATTAAAATAGTTTAGCATGCATAAAAATGTGTGTATTTGCTTTATTGACTTTGGTGCTTCTAGCAAGATAGTTCCTTGAACCCGTTCAGAGGAAGGAGATATTCCATCTTTTGAAATTTAGTTTGAAAGAAAATGAAGCGTCGGTTTACCAAACCAGCATTTTGAATGTCTTATTTTGACATCAAACTGACTCAACCAGCCGTTTAAATATTTAGAAGATGCAAATGATTTTTATATTCTTCTTCTGATCTGCTGAAATCCATTAGGTCATCAATGTTTAAAAAAAACCAAATTATTTTCATTCAAAACGTGTTTGATGAATGTTTCAAACGTCTGGGATGCATTTCTCAAACCAAAGGGCATATGTATAATATAAACTCTTAAAGTCCAAATAGCCATGGCAGTTTTATGGACATATTTGGGTGCAACAAGTATATGATGTTATGCCCGCACTAAATCGACTTTAGAAAAAATTCTACATCCACTAATCTGTGAATTAAAATCACGAATATACGGAACAGGATAGCGATCAGGAACAGTACAGGTATTGAGATTTCGAGAATCGCCACAAGGTCTCAAATCATTATTTTTTATACATAAATCCAACATGTGTTCAAATAATCAAATAATCGGCATGGTCCCGCAAATGGTAATTGTCCTTTTGTGAGAATAAATTGAGCTACATCTGACTTTACGGTTTCTGTGTAATCTAGTAGTAAAAGTAAAGATGAATACTACGACAATATTTTTGAAAATTCATTACTAATCGTTACTGTTGATAATTTCAATGTCTGCGTATCCAAATATGACCTTATGCATGCCACATTTAGATTGGTACCTGTATCGACTAAACGTTTTTGTTTCCAATCGATTAACAAATTGAATTTCAAAAAATCTACTCCAATAATTAGACGAATGGCTGCAGCGATTGTGAATATGTGCGCGATTAAATGATTTATGAAAATAACAAGCTTTTGACTATATTGAGTTTGACCTCTAAAAAAACACCTTGGATATTTTTTAACTTGGCTTGCATTGTGATAGTGACTTTGCTTCGTATAGGTAGCAACAGACATGCTTGAGATAGATTGGGTTAGCTTAATATTTGAACAACTTAGTTCATTTTATAGCTAAAATGGACATTAAACAGGTGACTTCATAAACTAAATCGGCGGTGGTTTGCGGATTATCATTATCTTTTTTACTAATGTAAATGTTTGGTAGTGAACAACCAAAATCATTCTTGTACTAGTGGGTGAACCCACTAGTGAATTAGAAGATGGGAACTAAACAAATGACGTTAAATGCAATAACATGCGTATTATTTTTTTTTTATCTACTCGATACCTTTTCATATTAAAAACAAAAACCAGTTTATTAAGAAATAAACATTTAATAAAGTTAACCGTAAAATTTGATCTAAAAATTAAAAAAAACTATAAATTGCTGTCAATAAATTGTTATGATGGCAGAATCCAAAAAATGATTCCTGAAAAGATTGATCATGTGGGTGTCACAAATCACATATACTTTCTTCCGAATATCACAAAGATTAACAAAATAAAGTTGCTTCTCGCTTATCCCATAAGGATTTCAAAGTCCTCGGTTACCCCCTCCTAAATCAGTTACAGCAGCCACAGCATCATATTTATTTTTATTTAACTCCACAATTATCGTTTCTAGTATGGTTTTAGTAAGTTTTGCATCATAATTTTAAAACACCGGTTGTTCCCAATTTTCAAACAGACTGGAAGGTATCCAGGATCTATATCAATTTTTGAGGCCCAACGTGTCAATGGTGATACAGCAGGAAACGAATATACAACTATCAACAATTTTCGTAACACAATTATCAGCAGTAACATTACATTAGTAGAACTCAATAAAAATATATATGTTTATAAATATTTTAGAGAACTTGAACCAGCATTCTGGGTTACAACCAGTTTTGATTCTCGTTGATTAAGGCGTTCTTGACGTTTTAATGATGTTTGATTTAATTCTTTAGATGATGGTATAGATTTTCTGTAGGTATCGCGTCTGTATTCAATTGTCTGCTATTTTTGGGGAATATCCCAATAATTCGTATTGCAAATTTCTTTTAAAACGATCAGTTATCAAATAAATACAAGGTACATTGGTTAATAAAAATTCGTATATTGAATCACAAATAAATTAATTATTGCCATTAATGAGTTCGTAATATTAACAAACTTAATGTTTAATCCAAAATGATCATCTTTAAAATTTAAATGAAACTTAATTTTTTTTTAGAAAAATTTTAAATTTAGTTAAATTTTTTATAATGTACAAATATAAATTGTTTTTGTAAATAAGGAAAAATTCTCGAACTACATTGACTAGATGCATGGTTCTGAAAAATAATAATATATGGGTTTAATTGTTAAAATGAAAAATTTGTTTTGCGGAAATGAAAAAAAAAACCTTGTGATCAAATCTAATTATATTTTAATAACAATTCACACACTGATTAGCTCAATGTTCTATTCTGTACTGACATGTAAAGATGAATCTGCGCGTTAAGGAGTAATTCTGCATGAAAATCGTAATCAATAATATATAAATCTCTTTCGCATCCTGCCACAATCATAATCCGAACCCGATTCTGTAACTAAAATTGTTGGGCATAACTGATTGAAAACATAAAATAATGTTCCAGATTTTATGTTACAAATGGAAATATAAGCCACTTTGGAACTAATACAGTAATTATTCATAGGATATATATTAATTACATTGCCCTACTCTAGGCTAGAAGTGAATATTTTAACTTTAATATTTTCTTGGATATCTGTACTAGTTAATATTTTTTTATCTGAAATGAATATGTGAAATCATACTGGCCACTTTTCTTTATGTAATAAGTGTTGTTCTTAAAGTTTATGTTGTATGCCTTACTCAATATAATTTTCCAAAACTTACTGGACATAATATTATGTTTAATAGAATTTTGATAAATTTTTAATATTAAATAAAACGCAATTTATTGTATTAATGAAATATT